>JAUZND010089728.1:0-15284 GCA_034780555.1 Coelogynopora nodosa
AATTTTAATTATCATGCATCAACTCATTTTTATTGAATGGTTCAAAATGCAAAGAAATGATTTATTATTCAGGAAGTCATAATAAAGATGAATTTTGATAGACACAGTAATCGACAAGTAAATCCATCTGCAGAACGGTTTCGGGATATTTGTACAGAGTAGGAATCGAACATGCAACAAGCGATCTATGAGCGAACCGACCTACCACTAAGCCACATACATCCTCGTCTATCAACTACCATGTCTAACTTGTATTATTTATGAGTTCTTCATCGGAGTTTTGTAAATGCGCGAAATGCTTATTATAATCGGGAGAAAACTCCACAGATAAATAAGACTTAATATTAAGAAGCGAACTTCTAATTCCTAATCTGTTTTGATGAGGAGTAAATACCCCGAAACCGGTCTGCAGATGGATTTACTTGTCGATTACTGTGTCTATCAAAGTGGATAGACACATAATCGTTGCGCCGCATAGAGAATTCTAATTGCACAATGTCATAGTACCTTTCATTATACACATAGGCGGCGTAGCCAATGGGGGCTGAAGCCTCCCTTAAATTCAGGCTGAGGGCTGCAATATTTTTCAGACCCCATAAAAATGATGTATGCTGAATACATATATAGTAAGGAAGAGTGGGGGATAATACAACTATTTTATAAATCAATAAATGACTTTACATTTGGGTACTTTTAGAAGGGTAGAAGTATACGTAGGTAGATGTGGGTAGGTCTAGACTACTAAGTACTGTCATCAATACAGGTTTTTGTTATCATGTGAAATTTTAACAAAATTTCATATTTATGGGATCAACTTCCCATAAATTTTAGATACTCCGGCACCCCTGATGTGTAAATATAATTTCAGAGATTACTTGAATAAATATGTATTTATATCTCTATATCAATACCATAACAACCGGATATCTAATTGTGTATTCCGTTGAAATTGCCTCATTTTAGTGATTTTAGAAAATCAAATTCATAAGCCGTATTGTTTAAAAGTAGTTATTTGTGTCCAAAATTACTTGTTATAAATAAGGGGTACCGTAAAGGATTAAGGGGAATATAGAAATTGAGAATATGGTATAATAATTGGTAAATTTTGTTATTTGTTTAGTGTAATTTCGTAATATATCACTATATTTAACGGTTGACAAAATTATTTTTCTAAGTTAGGGTTGTTGTACGAAATGTTGTACGAAATAGCATTTTCACATTTAAGTTATTTTTACATATTATGGGGTTTCCATTTATAGTCAATTTACTGATTGCAGCCCTTTAAAATGGGGAAACAACCTCATGTTAAATTAACAATAATGCAATCTTCAGTGAAAAATTGACAAAAGTTCCCATTGAGGAAGGAACGCTTGTTTTTGACTCACGAACATAATATTGTAATATATAAATGTTTTAAATTGTGCTACATTTGATAAGGAAATATGGCTAGTATTGTATAGGCTATTCTTTTTCAATTCTATAACAGTGTATAATTTTCCATGACAACTAAAATATCTCTTAATAATAAACCGACTTTTATCATCTATTTTCTATAAACTATTTATTAAATAATTTTATGTGATTTCTATTAGACAGTCGGTATATTTATTAAGCAATCGAATGATAAAATAATATACTCATTTGTTTGCATATTCGAAAAAGCCGAATATTTGTTTTGGTATTACTCGTTATTTTCCTTTTGTTTGAACACCCCAAACCAAATAGTAGCTACGCTTGTTTCTATATTTATTGTTACGTATAATGAACATTAGATTTTACGTGAAATATACATGTTTAAAAAATAAATTCATAACTTATTTATGGAACTGATTGAAGCATGACGAAAAGTGTTTTTACGATATCTGATTTGCTTGAAAATATGAAATCAAGTCACCCCATTAAATTTCTATTTACGAAAGAAAGAAAGGTAGTAATTGACGACTACCTTCAATCGACAGCCCTCCATGGATGTCGTCACTTGACCGGCAGTTCATCCAAATTACGAATAATATTTTGGAAGTTTATTCTTTTACTTTGTTTCGTAGGATGTACTGCTCATCTTGCCAACGTAATTTCTCGATATCAACAATTTCCTATTCAAATGGATATGGTCGAAGAAAAAAGTCCGAACATGTTTCCAGAAGTAGTCGCTTGTTCATCCAGACGTTGGTCTGATAATCAGTTGGAAACTAGCGACAAGTACAGCGCTAATTTATTTGTTCATGCCCGTCAACATTTGTCTAAATTTCTACTTAATGTTAGTGCTCCAGATTTTGATAGACTTGTTGGTGATGCACTTACGGTTACTTTGCCCAACGCATCGCACTTTGGTGTTCAATCCCATGATTTGATAGTTGACTGCAATTTTAGTGGGATAAGTTGCGATTATTCCAATTTTGAACTAATTCACAGTGATGCATTTTTAAATTGCTTTCGTTTCAATCTACCTCGAGATAGGCGAACAATAGCGAGCACAGACTATTGGCGCGGACTGCAACTTTTGTTGCATATCGAGAACTCTTCATGGGATGAGCATCCAACAAAAGTTGGACTCTTTGGCTCAAAAGGGGCTGCCATTATAATTCGCCCCTTTAAAAGTGGAAGAGGTGAGTCACGGATTGAGAAGGATGCTGTTTGGTTAGCAACTGGATTAGATTCTCGAATAAGCTTTACTTACAAAAAAATTAGCCGGATAGAAACGAAGATTCGAAAGTGCAACACACATCTAGCAATATTTAATCCGGCTCTTGGTAAGGAAGACATACTTAATTACTCAAGTGATTTATGTCATGATATAGAGTTGAATCGAAATGTGTATAAAAAGTGTAAATGTCTCCTATCCTGGCTACCAACTCCTTCAGAAATGATAAATGCATCGTCTTGTTTAGATTTCACGGCATACAATCTATCCATTGCTTACTTCTCACAATGGAGCCTTTGTGTGTCTGAAGTTTCCCGAAGTTATATGTCAGGTGATATAATACCGACTCACGCTTGTCCAGCTGAATGTTACCAAAGATCCATCGATATTGAACACTCTCAATTAAATCTTCCAGAAGAACCCGCATATGTTAGACACTTTCAAGAAAAAGTTTTAAATCAAATAAATCGAGTGGATAAACATGGAAGTGGTCGAAAAAGCGCACTGCGTAAACTGATTAACGAAACGACTGGTCAGTTTGTATCCGATGGTATAGTACGGCAACACCTGCTTCGCGTACTTATTCATCTTGGCTCTCAAAAGATGGTTCATGCAAAGGAAAGTCTTTCCTTTCCCTTTGAGTCTTTTGCATCAGAAATTGGTGGTCTATTTAGTTTGTGGTTTGGAGGATCGATAGTTGCTCTGGTTGAACTAGTCGAACTTTTTAGTCAAATCATATCTTTAATCACAAGAGGAGGTGTTAGAAGGCACACAACTGCACGTGCTTTATAAATGGTAATTGTTTTCAAATTAATAACGTATAAATAATACTAAATAAATAATAATTCCGTTTTTATAATATTAATTAGGTTTTATTATTAGATATTGTTAATATTATTTTATATTAGGAACGGATACAGGGAAGAGTGTCTGGAGTGTACACTTTCCCCCCAGTTAAATTTTTGTGGAACCCTTTTTGTTTTTTGGAAATGTCCCTTTTCATCCTAAGTGCCCTTTTTCTTATGAAGCTTGTCTTAGTTAGTTATATATTTACCTGATATTCAATTTTTTCTTTATAAATGCATATGTGCCCTTTTTTGTCAACGATATGGTTACATTTAATTTTCTTCGCGTGTATTAATATACTCATGCGGCTTTCCTTTCTAAGTACTGCCACACCCTTTTATTTTTGAAAACTAATATGCCCCTTTCTTACTCAATATTGATTGTTTTTTTCCTACTAAAAGTATTAATGGGCCACTTCATTCATAATATTGATAGAACCTTTTCCTTTTAATTACTAATCATGTGCCCTATTTCTTGTTAATAATGATTGGTCGTTTTACTTCACAATATTGTGTGCCGCCCTATTCCCTCACATTATTTATGAGGCATAATTCCATTCTCAATGCTAATGTGATTTATTCCTTCTCAATATTAGAGGAACCTTTTCTTTCTCTTTCTGTAATATGTCATTGTCTTCTCAATACTGATGGATACCGTTTATACTAATTTGTCTTTTTCCTTCTCAAATACATGCTCTTTTCTTTTTGAATTTATTTTACATTATGCTCCAATTTACATTCTCGATACTGAGTGCAATTGAAAAAAAAGAACATGTCTATTTTCCGCAATGTAATTTTTTTATTATATTTTTAATTGTAGTGATTATCTCCCAATTTCAATTTCTGAGCTAACTTTTCATAATAGATTATTAAATTCTGAAAATATACAATATTAAATTCATGGGTACATAACTCTATAATCACATGATCGTATAGTAGTTTCACCACCAAAACTCTGCACTTGCATTATATTCTACACATAATTATAATTTTTTAAATATATTTTTCAAAGTGTTTTATTGTACACATTTTATATTCGATATTCTTCTTATCGTAATCGTTCAGAACCTATTCGGAAAATAATCCACGGTTATTACAGTCTTATACCTTCAGAAAATTATATGTTCTATTACTTTCTGATATTTTTCGGTTGTGATAGTAAGTTATAATGTGGCAAAAATCTTCTTGTCTCGTGTTATTTTCACTATATATCAATTAAAAAATAATACTATTCAACACACTGTTTTTTGTGTTTTTAAATAATATATATAGATAGAAAAAAAGGAATAAATTATTGCACATAGCAAATATAATTTAAAAAATAGAAAAAATACTAATTTAATATTTATGTAGCAACTTAATCGTTCATCAGTATTATATTGAAATTGTTTGCTACTTGCACATTATTGCTATCAAATGTCTTAATATTTGTCATGTGTCTATATTATTACACAATATTTATTTGTGATCTGTAAATGTGATGATTATTTTAGCTTACTGATCTTTGAATATAATTAGTAAAATATGAATAAACATATTTATTGTATATTATTTATTTATTTGATTGTGAAAAGTATAAAAAGTGAGTGATCAATTTAAATATGTAATATACAATATATAGATCATCAACTAATTGTTAACAGTTTAAATTTAACTATTCCTATCTTGATCATACCATTTTATGAAAACACCAAAAAAACTTTATTTGACGTTGCTTTCAAAGCTACCAAATGAGACGATGTAAATACAAACAAGGTGTAATTATAGTTTTATTAGATAGAAGTAGCTGAATAGATAAATTAATAAAGAGCAAAAATTAATAATATTTAGTATTAATTATTGCAATATATCCTTAAATTGAAGAAATTATTTACTAATATTCTATAGGATTGCATGAGCATATAACGTTAAAAATGTATGTTTCGTTTTTTAAAAACAGGGGTTGCGTTTGCAGTACTAGCCTATAATAAGCAATATGAGTTGACTTTTATATAAACATATAATATTATACACAATACTATTTATTATTATTCACGCGCTACAAACTAAATAATAATTAGTAAAATGGAATGAAATAAAATAATTATTTCATAAATAAAAACATTAAATAATACCATTAAACACAAAAAATGTATTACTAAATAATTTAAAAGTGTTTGCGATAAATTCATATAATGCATGAGACAACTTTTTTAACTTGCTTTGTTAAATGTATTATTGTCATAATACTATAGTAGTAAATAGGAGTTAACATTCGTGTTAATTTAAGGGTAGCAAACTGTGTTAAGTCAAAATAGCTGTCATTCGAACTTTATTTTTTCCTTTTTTATATAAAAGCAATATTGAAATGTTTATATTTTTCAAAAAGTAAAAGTGATCATTTTCATAAAAAAATCCAAAAAGCCACATATTATGTTCTTGATATAATAATATTTTCAAAAAGAAACTATTTATTATTGATATGAGTCAATTTGAGGATTTTAAGTCAACAATTGATTACATTGTATACATATATATATACAATATATTTATTTACCATATAACATATCTCTCAAATGAACAAAATGTTGAATAGATTAATGACGAATATATATAATTGTTCATATAAATAATTATAATACTTTTGCATGATATCACATTAGTAGATATGAAGGTATAAACGTATATTATAAAAAACCGTACAATATTAAACAAAATATAATACACTTATTCATCAATGAATGTTCTGTCACCAGTAGTTTAACCAGAGTATATTATGAAATAAATAGAACATAATTCCTCATTTTTGATAAAGCATTTTACTGATTTGCCCATGAAGTAAACAATTCTCAAAGATTGAAACCAGTACCCCCATATTAATTCAATTAAATGGATTGACATTTTTCTCATTATCTGTGTTATATCTCTCTATGCTAAACGTTTATAATGTTTTCGTTGCCATAATATGTATACAAGAACAATGACCATTGCGAGGATGCTTACAATAGCCATTACCGACCCACCTGCTACCAAAGCAATTTTTTCATGTGGCCACTTTCCCTCATCATGTTCAGTTCCGTCCGTGTCTCCAGTCTTCTTTTTGCGGCCTGTAAAACCAGTATTGAATTCATCAGGACTTGGGACACGAAAGCTGACCATTGTTGCTATGGTATTACGTTCGCTATTTACCACATTTCTAGCGACGCACTCATAAAGATAAAAACCGACGGCATCGCCGACAACAAGTACACTGCCATTAGACAAGAATTCTTCAGGACCTTGCAGTTTCCTCCATGACATAACAGGTGCCGGATTCCCACCAGCGCTACAATGAATACGGGACTTTGGATGGTACACGTCTTTTCGTGGGGTAACAATAATATGCCGAACCGAGTAAAATACTGTAAGTGGGGAAGATTTAATTTCCTTGGGCATAGCTTCAACCTCGTTGTGTCCGGAACAGGTAAATTGTTCGTTGTTGTCGGTTTCCTGACTTTTAAATTTGTAAATAATTCCGACATACATTCCCTCTCCTTGATTCCAAATCGTTTGCTCAGCATTCGTATTTATTGGAGTTCCATCAGATCGTAACAAATCTAGTTTTCCAAATGGCAAGCCTCCTTCCACACTACAATTAACAGTGATATCCTCATTCTCGTTACTAACTAGTGGTTCAACGGTGAGCATTGGGGTACCAACTGGTCTGACAACGACTATTAACTTTACATCAGATGCTTCAATAATTTTATCGTCATAATAGTAGCAACACTGGTACATACCTGAGTCGAATTTTGTTGCAACAAACATTATAGTTACACTTGCATCTCCATATGTAGTATTATATAGGACTTCAAAGCGCTCATTTGTTACTGTGGCTGTTTGAGTTTCTTCATCCGGTGAAACATTGAGATTTACTAAGGAGATTCCGTTACGAGTAAACGCAAAACTTTTATATTCGGCTACTGGAGTAAAGCATTCGAGACTGACCTTGTTCCCAATCACTATTTTTGTAGGAACAGTCAATTTGACATATGATTTCTGCGTGACGTCATCGCCGGAGAAGAAAAAATTTGCGTATAATGTCGGAAGACATATAATTAATAAGGACACTTGAAAAAGGCCCAACATCGTTGTTTCGGTTTCTCCAAAAAGATACTTGAACGATAGGCAAAATCGAACAAGAAGAAGAAAACCTAAATGACTTTATTAAAGTCAAGTTAAAACTGAATTATTAATTTCAATGAATATATGTTTCTAATCGAAATAAATTCTCGACGAGTAACTAACATTAAACCGGAAGTTAAATAATCGATTAATATACATTTTAAGATCGAAGTTGTTTCTTTAACGGCCACTTTCAAAGTTTGTTAACTACCCCAATTTAGTCCTAATATTCAATTAGTACATACATACAGATGTGTTGTGGATTGAATTGTACTTGGGAGTTGAATATCGGTTAATAAACATGCTGCTAACATTCTTGGTTATATATAATCACAAATATGATCACATAACGTGTCATATCCAATCTTATAAGACGTTAGAAATTCTTATAAATAATTTGTTAAAACATTCTTTGCGTAAATTTTTTTAAAGGTAAAAATTAATTATTGTCTGCACTCACAAAACTTAATAGTTGCCGTCTAACAATATATACTAATTTATATAACGTAAATACTAATATTTCATATATGTTTTGAAATAAGACTGAAATAGTTTTTTGTAATATGATAATAAAATCAACAATTCATAGGAAAGCATAAAAACTTTCTTATCGATTAACTTTAATTTTTTAGTCATATAATTTAGGAAATTTTAGTCCTGGTCTTAAGAAAATTGTCCTTTTAATATGCTTGGTAAATTGTTCTTTTTTATTCTCCTTTCCATGCAGTTAGCTCTCTTCATTTTAACCTTTTGAATATTTTGTAAGTTTCCAATAAATTTGAAAAAATTATTAATTAACCAAAATAAGTATAAAAGAACTACATTTCGGATATGTTCCATATTTAGAATTCCTTATATTGTGAACGTAATGCACTATTACAATTCCACATTAAAATTAATATTAGCGAAATATTAAAAAATATATACATTTTAACATGTTCATTAAAAAAATTATTCTTTTTAAAAAAACTCGATTATGCAACTTTCCATAATCGCAAGAACTATATAAATTAAAAACCCACTTTTGCATCTAGAATAGTATGTAATTATTATATTTCAACGCAAGAATCGCGTCTTTTTTGTATACCTATATGCGCGGATTGCGTCTATTGACGCAAATCGAATTTTATAGGAAATAGCTAAATTTTAGTTATTTATAAGTTATATATTAGAATATTAGCCCTTTATCACTAATTCAAACGGTCCAAATAACGTAAAAACGATCTAGAAATATAACGCTAGAAATAACTAGAAATATAATGCTACACATTGGGAATTTCACAAATTTTGACTTTACACGAAGCGCATTTTTCTAATCCTAATCTAATCAATCTTATCTGATATCGTAGATATCGTATTACATAATCAATAGCTAACGTATCTTACATACAACCACATAGCCCCAGGGGATTCATTTAGCGTCGTGTTTTTGATCCCTTGTTAGCTCGAATGATTGCTCCATGGTGTAACATATTATGTCATAAGCTTTCCTCATTCTTCTTTCATAATGGGAAATCCTTCAAGAGTTCATCATAAAATAGTACGACAAATCTTTTAATCTCATTATTTCATAAAATTACTATAAATTTCAGTGCCATCAAAGTCCTAGAGAAAAATTTGGCGATGATTCTCATAATGAATCAATTAAAGATCCTGTTGATGATGTTGATCCTGATGAAGAAGATGAATTGAACCTTCAGAATAAATATAGCAAAGCAGAGGAAGATGATAAAGAAGGAGTGCCTCAACCGCGTCAACAGACTAATGTAAAAAAAGTATGGTATCGAATGGACAGCAGTAACTCGCGTGAATGTAGGTCAATTAGCAACACCAAATGTCTTTACAGGTCGTGCTGGTGTGACCAGATATGCGCGAACATTGAGACGCTCCCGGACGCATTCTTACTTCTTCTTGAAAATGAGATCTTTGAACAAATAAAGGCTCCACCAACAACTTCGCAAGATGACGACAGATAACATTCGACCTCACAGACCACGAATTGAGGAAGTTAATCGGTCTACTGTACTTAAGAGCAGTTATGCACCAAAAAACTTCCCTCTGGAGAAGTTGTGGAGCTAACCTATGAGCTGCCGTGAGACCGGATGCAAAGCATAAAAAAATAATCAGGTTCGACCTCCGAGAAGATCGTCGTCAAAAGTTTAGCTACAGATAAGTTTGCCTCGTGTCCGCTGTGCGCAACCGGTTCGTGATCAAAAGTCAACAATGTTTTTGCTCAGGAGTTTCGCAAACCGTGGAGAAACAATTGTTTCCAGCGAAGGCAGGTTTAGATTCACCCAATACATGCCTAATAAGACGGAAAAATTTGGCATCAAATTCCAGATATTAGCCAATGTAGACACTAAATTCTGTTACAATATTATCCCCTATCTCGGGAAGGATGAAGAAAGGCTACAATATCTTGGAACGCACCTAATTCTGAAGTTTCTATTTAACTATTATATCTATTTAACAATCGTGGTAACAACGCAACAACGTCAAATTTTTTCACTAATAAATCCCTCTCACTTCAACTTCTCAAACATCGCACCACCATCACAGGACAGTACGATAAAATCGTAGCGAGCTGCTACCCCAAGAATCCTCCCCCTTTACGACAGTCAGTTCTTTAGGAGTGGCCCTCTCCATTTCACAATTTTCTAAGCTAAAAGTAAAAAAGTGATCCATGTACTCAGCACGTAGCACAAAAGCATCAGAACTGAACCCAACGGAAATAAAAACCACACACAATCGTCTTTTAGAACCACAACACGTTTGGTGTGGACTTATTGAACTCAATGTGCCGACAAATGTCCACTAAAGCAGGGTGTAGAAGATGGCCTCTCTCAGTCTCCTACAATATCCTTGATCTGACAGGAGAGAACACGTGGACCACAAGGAGGCCACAGGTCTTCTTGCAGGCCTACTCGCATCAAAAGGCGAAACTTCATTCTTTAATTTTTTAAGCTACTTTGCGGTTATATTCGACTTCCTTACGAACCTGAAGCAGCTCCAGAACCCCGTCCACCATTTGAACGGAGTCCACCATTCGCGCGATGCATCAACTGTACTATGAAGATTCATTGCAATAGAGATAGAATTGTAAATGAGTGTATCAGATGCAACCGCACAGTACGCACAATGCTTGGTAAACATATGTGATAGGTGCGTAAATAATTCACCGTTTTGACATTCTTTATGAAGTTTTCTCGTATGTGTTTTGTTAATTATTTTTTCTCAATAATTATGTTTGGAAATGTTTTGTTTCAATAATTATGTTTGGTAATGTTTCTAAAATTTTTTTTATTTTCGTTAATATATTTCGTATAATTTACACAATTTACAGAATTTTTCAGTATAGTTTTGTAATGTTTTAGAACAGTGTTCAAATGTATTGGTAATGTTTCGCTAAGAATTTATTTATTTCGAATTTTTCGCACTTTTTGTACCTACTTTTTGCTATATCTCTATATATTTTCTTTATGTAAATATACTTTTGGGTTTTTATACACGCTTGAATAAGTTTTTTTTTGTGGAAAACTTGTTTTATCTTTGAAATCACTTTGGAATTGAAAATAGTATGGTATAAATGAGAATTTCAGTAAAAAATAAACTTTTGCGTCAATTGACGCTCTCCATGCTTATATAAATTTTAAAGAATAATATGTTTTATAGTGAACCGATTTCCTCAATATGTTAGTATAATAATAATCTACCCAAATAATTAAAAGTCAAGAAATTTTATGAAAAAATATCCAGGCAAAAAAAGTGATAAACAGTTTTAAAATCGAAAAAAAGCCAGCTGCACGCTTCTAGTGTTAAAATATGTTTATACTTTGAAAAATCCAATTAGTCTGACAGTGGAATTGAATAGTTTGTTTTGGAGTTCGCTCTACGTATTTTTTCACTTTATACATAAAAAATGGTAGTGATTCCGAATAAGGTTGATGCCATTTTGGCACCTTTGTATATTTTTCACAAAACGTGTTTAAAGTCCGCCATTACCAATAAAACAATTTTTTGTCATATCTCAATAATCATTCGTCTTACACTAATCATGTTGTTGTATACCTCCCCTATTTAGAGGGTTTAACTAATATAATATATATATTGTATATATACAACATATTATATTATAATCATATATATAATAAATTAAATATTATATTATATATATAACACACAAAAGTGTTTTTACCTATCTGAGTATTATGAATTTTTTTATAAATATTTAAATTTGACACTGAAAAAAGTTTGGTCATTGTTTTATTTTTAATTAACTTAATTATTGATTATTAATATATTTAAAATGGATTAAAAACTTCATATATTATGTTGCATAATTAATTTCTCTAGTATATCAAAGAAGTCACATATTTACAAAAAATATACTAAAACAAAATTAACAATAGAGAAAAATAATATTAATAGCGGTTATCATCAAAGGACATGAATGAACTAGAACTGCCATATGTCCAACTACATGTTATAATGGTCCAAGGAAACCAAAAATCCTTACCACAGGGACATCTCGGGAAGTATTGCCCTTACGAATGTTAGCTAACAAAGCAGTACAAATAAAGTGATGTAAACATATGGACTTTGACATCTTCAAAAACATAGTTAGAGGTGAAAATACACCAGAGTTCAGTGGTTTCATTACCAAATTGGCAAAAGAGCAAGCAAAATCCGTTCAACCGGCAACATCTTTTAACTATTTATCTTTGATGCAGAACTTTGAAGCCAGTTGGTTCTCGGGATTCAACAATCCAAAGAACAAGCAGTTACAAGATTTAAAGTAGATTCAATGACATAAACATTATATTTTCACGAGTAATTGGTTTACAGCAGTCACGCTACATACAACTAAAGGAAATACTTAAGAAAGAACTGAAACTTATTATAACATCAAATTTTGATCAGCATGGTCAAATGAGAATTACAACTGCAAAATCTTTATTAATCTTCCGGTGAACGTGTCATATAGATCTACGATGTCCCCCGACGTCACACATCGATGGCTGTGCTGTAATATGGATAATTTATGATCAAACAATGGAATCGTAGCCGATTATCTTTCTAATTTAATGAAATACATATCTGAAAAGACTTGGTACAATGACTTCTTTCTGGTGTTCAACAGATATTTTGACAACAGCATCAAAAGTTGGACAAGGTTGATTTGATCTGTATAACATGCAAGCAGGCGTCACAAACTTGCCATTGAGACTCCTTTGCCCCCATAAAAGAATATTCTTACCGTTCCTGTAAACAAAGTACAGCTCATTGAAATGATTTGTACTTATCTATTTTTTAAAAGTACCAGATAATGGACGCACTTATTATTTCAAGCAAAATATGCAACCCCGAAATATATATTTTAGAGTGTCGGACGTGCTTTACAGATCAGATTTAAGAACACACAAGGAAGCGGATCATGTCATCATGATTTAGTTTGCTGAAATTAGTAAATAACAGAGAGCACCATTACAATAAGTATACAATATGTATACAATAAGTACAGTGGGCCGAAGCCCAATCAGAATAGGGCAGCAGGGAAGATGATAGAGAGACAATGAAGGCAAGAGGGAGATGGGTACATAATAACATCTTAATATATTATGGTCACAACATTCTCCCCCCTTTCGATAGACGATATACAATAAATATCAAAACACTTATATAAGAACTAGGAATTAACAAGCACATCATTTCACATGTAATATATACAATATATATATAATGTCTTACATGTGCATATAATATATTTCAAAGTGAGCATATAATACGTGAGTATGTATAACATTACATATTATCAAAATGTAAATAAAGTTAAAATAGCAAATACTTTCATATGTCCGAGAATGAATACATCTATAAATAAGTTCGAATATGTTCAATTTGTTATAAAAGGGATGCATCAGGAAATAATACAATTAGGATGATATTCTGAGTGGACAAAATAGAAAGAGAATATATATTTTTAGTTTTATATATTTTAGAACATCTAAATTTTGTTTTCGATAACTTATTTTATCGAACGATTTTTTATGCACTCTACAACGAAACCGATGAGTCTAAGTTTCGTAACTATGACTTATTTGTTGTTCGTTCTAATTCTTCCCTTCTCCGAATTGGGATTTACATCAGGATAACGATGAAGTTGAAGACTCAGCCTAGCCGAGCGACAATGAGCAGGTTGAAAAACTGCTCGAGGCAAGACCGGAAATCAATCTGGTTCCAAATTTTGGGTTGGATCGAGTATTGTTACAAGGCGTCTAGCGTGCCAGCGACTACCATCTGCGAGCTGTGCAGTATATGGACAAACCATTCTATCGATCTGCTGGGATTTTCCAAGACACGTAGGAGCTTTAGCATCTCGTCGAACGCGAACCCACATTCCGGCAGTTATGTAGATTTCTCAGTTTAGCGCGACGGCTGGAGTCGGTATATTCCTTCTGCTTTAATTGTTTATGCTCAACGCGATGCCTTATCGACGCATCGTCTAGTTGTCGAGATGCCGGAGATAATATGTGAACACCTGTGCGAATTTTCCGTCCGAGAAATAATTCGCCTGGCGTTTTTCCCGTTAAAGAATGCGGTGTTTGTCGAAAAGACGTCAGCAAGTTTCGAATAGCGTCTCCGATATGTACATCTTCTGTTAACTGTGCTCTCAAAATCATTCCTAATGTACGGAAATTTCTCTCTGCAACGGAATTTCCATGTGGATGGTACAACGCGGTACGAGAAAGTTTTATTTCAAGACTTTCGAGGTATTCTTTAAATTCTTGAGAGACAAATTGAGTGCCGTTGTCAGTTGTAATAATTTCAGGCACACCATGAGCGCAGAATAGATCTTTTAAACAATCTATAATACGAAATGACATAATTGTTGAGAGAGGTATTAATTCGAGCCATCTGGAGTATAAATCGGTAGCTCCTAGGATAAATCGGTGGCTTGGTGGAGCCGCTTGAAGTGGACCTTAGATATCGATCTGTAGTCTTTCCCAAGGATAATCTGGCCACTTTGGAATTTGCATCGGTGGTTCTCGTGGTTTTGTTTTTTCAGATAAGATACACGAGTCTATACCAGGGAACCATATAGATTGTCGGGCGTTTGACTTGGATCTAGTCGTCCCGGGATGACCTTGGTGTAAGAGTTTTATTACATTCTCTTGTAAACTATTTGGAATAATAGCTCGATGACCGCGGGATAAGCATTTCCCATTTTGCCAAGTAGACAATTCATCCTGAATTTGGAAAAATGTCTGCAAATCTTGTTCTTCTGGTGGAAGTTGTTTTGGCCAGCCGGCGATGACGTAATGAGAGACACGCGACAGAGCTGAATCATTAGCAGTCTCTTCTGCCAATCGCTTCGGTGTGATAAGTGAGCTATCTGATAAAACTAAAACATCATTTGCGTTGTCACTATGAATCTTGTTTTTACATGGGACTTGAACTAGATTGCTAATCGCTTGGATTAAATTATTTTCTACGCTATCGACTTCTATCTGGTTTTCCTCTGTATTTGGGCTACAACCCCAACGTGAAAGTAAATCCGCAAACTGATTATCGTTACTGCGAATATATTTTGGCGTGAAATTATAGCATCTTAATCGTTCCGTCCATCTGTGGATGCGGAGGGGACGATGACCATT
>JAUZND010089739.1:0-10891 GCA_034780555.1 Coelogynopora nodosa
CAGCAGAAGACCGAATCAGATGGCGAAAGTTGTTTTGCAAAAAAGAGGAAGGAATGGTCGACTCTCGACTGGCCTAGCATTCAATCAATCTAACTTTTTCATTGTTTTCAAATTTAGTTAACAAATTAAATATTGCATTGCTTAATTTGTCCAACCTACTTAATATTGTTATAAGCGGAATGTCTACTGATATGTAGTCAGTTGATTTTTAGTTGATTTTAGTCAGGCACTTTTGTCATTGTCTGGGTACTTTTGTTTATAATAAAATCAATTAAATAATGAATTATAATTATAATATAATAATAATTAATTATAATAATTATAATTATATTATAATTATTATGAAATCTATGCAATAAGGAGTGTGCATATATGGGAAATCTATGCAATACGGAGTGTCATATTGACCAGAAAATCAAAATAGAAGTTATACGGATTATTATGTATCTATGAAGGATTAAAATATTCACTATCTATGCGATAAATAGCAGATATTGATCATACAATAAATCGAATATAGTTGAATCAATATCGTTGGTAACAACTATACAGTATAAACATCTTAAACTACTGATGCAGAATTAAAATAGCAAAATGAACTAAACTTCAAAATAAAAATATTAAAATGATAAATGAACTATTGATCGACATGAAAATAGTGAAGATATATATATTTATATTACCGACCTCAAAACTTTTTGACCAATAGATTTGAAAGTTAAATGTGACGGTTATTTTTCAATTCTGTTTTAATAATATATAACATAAACAATTTTGTTTTTGTAAAATCGCAGCTTTTAGTAGTTTTATTAAAATTATTTAAACATTAATTTCTAAGAAGCAAGAGGTGATATTTGAACACTTTTCAATGAAATATAAATAAATAAATAATCCACTTAATTTGTTAGTTAAGTCCTAACAAAAGCGGTCGGTCTAGCCACTGGCATTTCGACAATAAATTCAAATATGTTTACATTACTTTGCGTTTACGTACATTTCCATCATTATTTTAATTCAGTTTTGTAAATCAATCTCACTACAGTCGGAGTCAACAATACAATTGTATTCAAATATGTTATCTAATAATTCAAATATATTGTAAAATTAAAATCTTTCATATGGGCCCCACAGATAAACTTACCAAACAATGCGATATAGCAAAACTTGTGGTAATTTGTGTGAATTTATTTTAATTTGTGTTAATTTGGGGTAATTTGTGGTATTTCTTAATTGTATATTTATAAATGTCAAACAAAATGACTTACATAATGAATTTACTTACAAATCTAAGTGGTACAGAGAGAGACGATCATATTATATCAATCAATTCATATTAGAATACTTCAATTAAGTTTTAGGAAATATACAAATAACAACTTAGGCTACAAAATTAATATATGTTGAAAATTCGATATATTAATTTATATTATACACAAGATTATGAAATTTAAATGCATTAGAAAATAATAAATTTAAATTTGACATAATTTTATCGTTTTAGGCATTGTTACATCTGACATCTGACATACCGCATAACATATTCATACCATGGCCTATATAAGAGACAGTGAAAACCTAAAAGGTATGTTATTGCGCAATTATGTTTTATTTTATATATTATATTTCAATTTTTTGTTGTCATTACTAGCAGAAGGTATTCTTATTAATGACGAAAATTTAACAAACTGATTAAATAAAAACTGACGTATGGTTTTAAAAACTATAAGTTAGTTGACTTTTTATGTAATGCCATTTTTTGGGGAGGGATGGAACTTAAATATTAATGATAATATAAAATAAACCTGTTTTACAATAATATAGTGAAGTGTAATTTAATTTAATTATTTATACTTAATAAGAAATACTGATGCTACTTAACTTATGTATAATTAAAATATATGCAATCTTGTAAGATTTAAATTAATAAATACATTATTAAAATTATTAAAATACTACATTTCTACACTGCAAAATAAACGAACAAATAAAATACTGTCTTTGAATAGATTATTAACTAGTTGTAAAATTTTAATGTTATTTTTATATTATTAATAATTCATCAGTCAGCACTAAAAACAATACAACATATATTTTATATTTAAACATAGGTTTAGTTTAATGTTATTTTAAAGTATGCTTCATTTCATTCTATCTAATTATTGTTTGATTGTTTCATACATATGTTTTTTAAACATAATGTTAAGATTTTTAAGTCTAGGGAACAATCTTAAATATGGGATTATACCGTAGGAAGTAATTAATCTCAAATGTGTTTTATAAATACGTAAAAAAATATGAATACGCAAACGTAATCAGCAAATGCCATTAGAGCAAGGCTAGTCGGGTCTAAAAATCACTCAGATTTACTTCGGCTCTTTTTCGAAAAGTACCTACCCGATTGATTTGAATTTTAACCAATTTTACAATAAACTTAAAAAGTATATTTATATATAAGAAAAATATATTGTGCTCATTATTTTTTACTGCATTAATGATCACTTCTTTACAGTCTGCGATATCTGCAAAAAAGGAATAAAAGGAACTGGACTCAGCTGCGAAAATGGAGGCAACCATGGAGATAATGCGGTTGGTAGAATGCAGAAAAGTTCAGGATCTATTGTAAGTCAATAACAAAAATTAATTTCACAATACGAGTATAATTTATTATGATTCATTCGATTAATCTATTTGTAATATTTCATATTACTTATGTTAACTGTTGTATTATTTGGTTCAACACAGTTGAAATATGTGTTGTATGAAAAGGATTGATAACATTTTAAAAATGTAAAAATGATTGGCCTGTTTCCTTTAAAAAATGTATGTTATTTATGTTTTGTCTTATTTAAATTGATGGTCTGGATGTTTTTCAGCAACTATTTCAGATTTCGGAAATCAGATTTATCGGTTTTATCTTGGCATATATAAACAAATAAAAGAGTTCTAATGTTCAGTTGTTGGGAATTTGCATTTCCTAAGATAACAACTATCCGTCGTATACTGTCAAGCGAAAACATTTCAAGGGGAAGTTGGTGAATGTTTGGTTAGCAGTTACACATATTTTTAACGGCGGCTGTAATACAACAAGAGTATTGTACTGACTAATCTGACATTTTAACATATTGGCCATATAAAAATTGTCAACATACGACATTCATTTCAATTAATTGAGTCCTATGTTTAAACGTAATGATTTCGTGATTTGTCCAAAATGTATATGAGAAAGATTATATATGTATATGTTATATAAAAAAATTATTCGAAATTAAAACCGAAACATTTAATGTTATATTATGATAAAATTAGTCAATACCACTTTTAGTATTAAAATAGTATGTTATAGTCTCTGTACGAAATAAAATTTTCAATAATTAATATTGATTTACATTATTCTACAAGTATATTTCTTATTTTATCTTAGAACTTGCAAAAAAACACCAACCAAACCCTACTTATAATTGTTTTCAACGAACAGGAAAATATGTACAGAAAATTCCGCAACTCATGCATTGTTAATAAAAACATCCTGAAACAATATGGTCATGGAATCTTCCTTGGCATGAATCCACAGGTGAAATGCTATTCATGTGATTATTTAAATAACAAACATATTATGATTTGAATATATTTGCACATATAGTAATTATTAGGTGTTGCATAAACATACTGATTTTAAGAGTTTCAGAATTTATACATTTTATAATGTACGCATTACAAGCACGAAAACTAAAATTAATACTGGAAAGTAAAATAAATTATATACTATAAGCTAATATTCCTATCTTAGCTCATTATTTATAAAAAAACGTGATCACGAAATTTTGTTTTAACTAAAAGTAATGTGCATAAAAATATAATAATATACGCTGTAAGTCATAAATAAGCATTAAAATCTAAATATAGATTGAGATATATATCTGAACTGCGATATAGATGATGATAATCATAATTTCATGTACATAAACATTTGTATATTATTAAATAATGTAAAATATATCCAATGATACTTTCAAATGCTCTACAAAAATGAAATCGATAACAATATAAAAATGTAGAAAATATTCCATGCGGTAATTCTTAAAATATATAAAAAATGAAATGGATATAAATTGATTTCTACATCTTTAACTAATATAATTAAAGCAGGCAGCTATCTTTATTTATCAACTGTATTAATTAAATTATTATTAATGTATTAATATAAGAAAAATAGATACAAGAAATTTACAAATAACTGTTTTGCATATAATAATATTATTGTGGGAAATTAATTATAAACGTTCAATTAAATATAACAACTTGTATTTTTTAAATGTTTTTATTTATTTAACAACATTTATTGTACTTATTTAATTTATTTGATCGATGTTGAAAAGTCTTCTATTTCAAGTAGTCTTTATGTTATCAACATTGATGACATTGATGATACCTACATTCATGCTTGATGCTAAACGTCGCGGCATATATGTAGTTATACTATGGTGTTCCACATCAGTGAATTATACTATGGTGTTCCACATCAGTGAATTATTTGACTTATGACAATTGTCACATTTTATTGAATTGTTCTTATTGAAGTTAACTTTATGTTTTTTCACAATATCTCAGAATTACTCATGAAGTCTTTGAAATGATCTGATTTGTCAATTTTCATAAATTAACTCGTAAAATCTTTAATACAATATATGATATGTAGCATTTATACCATATGGAGTGTTTTCTTCCGCGAAAGAATTATACAATATTGATTTCATTACATTTTTTATTAGGGTGGAATTACATGTATAGACGGCGATTGGAATTCAAATTTTAGTATTGGAATTCTCAGTTTCGAAAATGAACGTCAAGCCAAATTGTTTAGTGAGAGTCGTACGGTCATATCGGATTGGACCTGGATGAACGGAGTAGATATGTTTATTGTACCCTGTTGTGAATGCAATAAGGACAGAGATAGTAAGTGTATATTCTATCTTTATACAATAATTGAGTGTAATATTAAAGCCTAACACAAGAATGCAGCAACAAATGGTGTTAAATCTGTTATTTGTAAATCACTATTCAATTTTTTTTGGTGAATAGCTTACAAGTATAGCTTACTTCTAGTTTTAAGTTGCTATGTCTGACTAATAGTAGACTTCATCTATGTTTAAAATTAAAATACATATTTCGATAAATGCTAATTATTTTGTCTTTAAAGCACAGAATTAGTTTTTTATTATATTTTATGCTAAAGTATAATCCTCTAACTCCTCATACTCAAACCATACTCCTCTAATTCCCCATTCATACTATACTCCTCTAATTCCCCATTCATACCATACTCCTCTAATTTCTCATTCATACCATACTCCTCTAACTCCTCATACTCAAACCATACTCCTCTAATTCCCCATTCATACCATACTCCTCTAATTCCCCATTCATACCATACTCCTCTAATTCCCCATTCATACCATACTCCCCTAATTCCCCATTCATACCATACTCCTCTAATTTCTCATTCATACCATACTCCTCTAATTCCCCATTCATACCATACTTCTCTAATTCCCCATTCATACCATACTCCTCTAATTTCTCATTCATACCATACTCCTCTAATTCCCCATTCATACCATAATCCTTAAATTCCTCGTTCATACGATGCTCTTCTAACCATTTACTGTGTTTTTCCTATTCATCTTCAGCATATCCTTTTATCTCATTGGATTTATTTGATCAAAAGCCTTCTTCTGAGAGATTCCCCGAATATCTTGATGATGTGGTTGGCTTGGCAGAATCTAATAATGGCTGCATCATTACATCAACTGGTGTGATAACGAAACTGCGCGGAACCAAATTCCCGGCTTACCTCACCATTAGTCAATGGGCGAGTCCCGAAGATTTTGATTGCTATTATAAAGTTGGTAAGTCTATATATTTTTTATAAGCGAATGGTTTAAATGTCTTAATTTGATATTTTTTAATCCCCATTTTTTATACAAATTTAACTTTGAATGTTTCATTGAAGTACATCAACTATATAAAATAAATTTACATATATCCAAATTAGTTATTAACTTCAATGAAGACATATACAATTAATTGTTTAATTTAAAATTATCCACTTTAACAGAACCTAATTTATTTTAAAAACTTTTTTAATTAATACATTTTTGTATATTTATTAAATATCTAACTTATGAGTATATTATGAATATTTAAAGTTACTAACTAGTTAATTTGATATATTGGAATTGTCTATAAGCATTATAACTTTTTAAGAAATTAAAATTGTATTACAAAAAAGAAAAAAACATATTCTACAAAAAAGTTTGTGACATCTAAATAAGTTGCAAAAATATTTTTATAATAAAATTTACGTTTAGAATCAACTGAAGTATGATAGAGTATAAATATTGTGCACATATTGGTTAAATATTTACTGTATGATTATTTTCACGAAATTTTAAAAGTAACTTCGTGAACGACTTTTTATACGAAATAGTTTTGAAGTATAATATGCGTTATATATGTTATATACATATTGTTTATAACTTTTATATGAGGGTACACAGCTACAAATAGGGCACTCAAATGGTGTAAGTAATGGTGTCTATCCGCAGATGGTGTAAATAATGATGTCTATCCGCAGATGGTGTAAGTAATGGTGTCTATCGCAGATGGTGTAAGTAATGGTGTATATCCGCAGATGGTGTAAGTAATGGTGTCTATCCGCAGATGGTGTAAGTAATGGTGTCTATCCGCAGATGGTGTAAGTAATGGTGCCTATCCGCCCCTAAATTGTTTAATGTAATTAACATATACTTACAAAATACACAATATATTTAATAGTTTACATTTTATGTGTTAAATGTATGAAACAATGATGCCTTTTATAAGTATTACTATACATGATTTAACATGTAGTAATGTTATAATGTTGACTATTTGAAAAAGTATTACATTACTATTTAATTATGAATGTGGGAATAAGTGATGCTATTTATATGCTACTTAAAGTAATATGTGTATTTAAACACAATTGTTTTATTGAAAAGTTTTGAAAATCTAAATTTAAAAAAATATTGGTAAAAATTGTACTGAGTTTTAAGTAATGATGAATGAGATCATGGTAGTGTATAGTCGGCTAGTTCACATACTATTTTATAGATGTTTATATATGTAATGTCGTTTTGTAAAGTTAAAGGCACTCATTTATTTTCTTTTTTAGCCGGTCCAAGACTTGGCAGAACTGGAGCCGCACCATATGCTCAAATATTTTTCCAAATTATTACAGGTTAAATGAGCGCCTACCACAAATGGAAAAAATCAATAATTTTCGAGAATTGACTACTTAATGACATCAGAACATTACTCTTCATAAAATACAGGTTATCCTGTAGTTAAAAGAATATCTGATACAATCGAAACCTATAGCCGCTCTATAATATCAATATTATAGATCTATTTCAACGAATGTGTATTTTATTTTTTACAAGCATAATTTATTATTTATAAAATAATACACCATTATGGTATTTCTTTTCGGTTTTTTAGTATCAACATTTTGTTAATAAATACAATTATTTTCTATCATTAAAGTACTCGTTTGTTTAATGGCTTCATTAATGCGGGAAATATTTAAAATGGTGTATGTTAAATGCTAATTTTATTTGACAAATGTTTGTATGCACACTTAGCTCTGATAGAGGTAACATGGACGTTAAGGTCAAATAAAATACTCTAATTACTAAATTATAAATTATAAACATTGGCCGTACCATTGTAACAACAAGAATATTAACTATATATATATATATGATTGTAACTATGGGGTAGCAGGTACGACCATCTAGCTTACCTATATATATATATAGTTGTATAGATATATAGATATATAAATATAGATATAAATAAATAAATTTATATATAGACATATAAATATAGATATTATATGTGTTTACAGTGCTGCGCTTTTAATACGTAGAATTTATGATGTCTACCAACAACATTTGGTTACAATTCTGTGAGACGAGACAAAAAATAATTTTGAATATTATTACAATGTCAAATATGTTTAATAGATAAACCTGCTTGTGTTATGGCAATGTCAACTATATTTGTTAAACTAACATTGTTGTGTGCATAAATGAAAATTTGGCTACAAATTGTTCAGGAAACATTATCTAATATTAAAGGAATTATTGAAATATGGATAATGCTGCACGCTGTGGGAAAATTGCGTTGAACGCAAATCTGGCTTTTTATAGTAGAGTTTATAGTAGGTGTCAAGGGGATTCTTAATATGTTATTTGTTTATCCTTTATGATACTTATGATAATACATGAAATAAGGGAGGAAATAAAGTTTAAAATAAATCAGTTTTTAGATAATATGTGATCATTATTGACATCGTAATTGCCGTCATTGAGAGACAAACAAAGTATCAAAAAGTAAACAAAAACACATGAGCTGTGATCAATAAATGTTTAAGCCTGAATTCTTAAATACGTTTTATAATAGATATTGAAGACACGTTAAAAATGTTTGAAAAGATTATTATGAACTCACTTTGATTCAGGTATTACATCAGTAAATTCTCTAGTATTTTCAACGAAAATGTATGGAATCAAAAGTGTATTAAGATTTAATGAGTTACTGAAAATGTTAAAACAATGGTTCTAGTTCATTTTGAGTCGTTAACACAATCAAACACCAGTGGATCAATTTGCCCCCCTCCCTGGTGCTTCAATGGTCAAATATAAATCATTATATCGATAGACTCTATCATACATTTAATTATATGGTGGTATTATTTGATGTACTATTTTATAAATATTATTATTATTTGAAAACGTCACTCATTTCTTGAAACCAAAATTTCTTTGCTTTGTTCTACACATTTTGCTTAACAAGTGAATGTAAAAGAGTGACGCATCAGTGACGCATCAGTGACGCATCAGTATTTTTAAGACTACAAATGTATATTATACTAATTACGCAAAGATGTTGCAAAGATGATGATTGGGTAGAATTATTTGAATAGGAATATTTACATATTAACACAATCTTTATCATGATACTTTATAAAACTGATTATATTCTACTTGAATAGTTACAAAAATGACATGTAGAAGTTGTTGTTATAAATTTAAGTCACACTTCACACTTGTATCCCTTGTCACACTTGTATCCCTTGTATTTTTTAAAGTTACAGGAGCACATGTCTTGTTCCTGGGTTTCGATTTGAAGCTCAACGTAGCGGATCCATGACATTTATAAATAAATAAATTATTATTCCCAACACAAACTTAATAAAATGAGAGAACAGTGATGAACTTCAAGAAATTTACAAAGTATATTAACTATATATATTAAGTTATAATACATATGTTCCGTCAGTTTGACTGCAAACAAAATTTGGGAGGGTAAAACAAATGGTATGTTCTTATTAATCTAAAATACTCCTAAATATCGTGGATGCGACTTATCTGGTTGAAACAGAGAACTTAATCTCTGTATATACTATTTATTCTACTGATACTATTTATACTACTGATACTGTTTATACTACTGATACTATTTTCTAACGTGATCTGATATAAATAAGAGTGGGGTCGATTGTGAGGGGGCATGTAATCGTTGTGTCCCTTTTTCACATTGGTAGAAAAAGGAAATATGAAAGAAAATAAAATCAAAATTTTTACACGTTCTATTTTTATAAACTAAATATTTTTATAAATTTTTATAAATTTTAAATATAAATATTATTTCTTTAATTCTGTGACAAAAGAAGACATATTTGTACAATGCTACGCTGAAATGTTGTTTTCAATAATTGAAAATATTTTAATTTTTATAATGGACGATTTCACATTTAATTCGATAATTAAGTGAATTAAAAAATAACAAATAATTAGATTTAATTGAAACGTTTTAGCGATATAAAGGAACGTTTCATATATAAAGATAACTTGCTTGTTTATATTGTTTTATTAATTATATACTTCACGTCTTTTAAAATAATGAGAAAACCTGAAAAGAGTTTCGTCAATTCAAGCACGACTAATTATGTTCGACATAATCATTTTTCTTAGTAATTCAAGAAAGGAATAAATTCATTGTAATTTTTTTTTATTAATTAGTATTTATCATTTTTAGTATTGAGTTGTGAGTTTTTTAATATTTAATAAGCTTTATCTTTCTCTATACTCTATATGAATAAAAGATAACTGAAATGAGGAATAATAGAAAACATATATGCGAGCGGCAATGCCACTAGTATTTTATTTTGTAAACTTTAGAAATAGCTGTATGTCTGTAATACGATATCGTCATTCATAAAAACAACATTTTTAGAGTCATATTTCAAATAGATAGTGATCTTCCATGTTTTTCTTATCACCGGCGTAAGTATAACAGAAAAGAGAATATAAATATGTTTCTGTTTTAAATGTTGTTTCTTTCATTCTTCCATGATCCATGTTTTGTTAACACTATAATAAGAATAAATAATGGAGTGCCATTTAAAGTTACAAAATGAATTTCCATTAATTTTAATTAATTATGACTATAATAATATATTGTAAAATAATAAATAAAATCTATATATTCATAACGGAATTGTAAAATGATTCCTATTTCAGTTTTGCTCCTTTGTTACAAAAGATTATGTCAACTATACTTTTTATGCCATATTTAAACGCAAATATTTTTTTCTAATGATTTATTGTCATCGACATATTATAACTAGCAATTGATTGATTTTCACTAAAAGTCTTATCAAATTTGTTAATATTTTCTAATGATTTATTGTCATCGACATATAACTGGCAATTGATTGATTTTCACTAAAAGTCTTATCAAATTTGTTAATATTTTCTAATGATTTATTGTCATCGACATATAA
>JAUZND010089750.1:0-15281 GCA_034780555.1 Coelogynopora nodosa
TAATTCACAAAAGTTATTAATAAGTAATGCTGAACTGCTTAAAAATTGTCTTTAAATAATCTAATATTACAAAAAATATATTTAAAATATCCTTAAAAAAGACTGAAAAATAATATCCTAAAATTATGTTGGTCTAAAAATGTGGACACCCTGTCAATGGTTTGCGGTGTAATTTTATAGGAATTGTGTATTCATTTAATTATAAAGGTTTTAAAAGTTTAACTGATAATGCTAATTAATTTTAATCAAGATATCTTACTTTAAAAAAGAAAATTACTGCAATTATTTTAATATTTGGTGAGTGCTCAGTATGCCGGGATTTCAATTACACATGTAAGTTCACATTACATGTTGTGGAATAAACATTTTTCATATTTTGACTAAAACTCCGTAATGTGCATCGTGCTCTCGACTTCAGAATAATTCATGATGACCTCTAAATCACTTTCTATGACTTCTGTGTTATATTATATTGCAGAATAGGCAAAAAGGCAGATTTGTTTATATCTGTTTCCACCAAAACTGCCTTCTTCAGCCTGTATCTTTTGGACCGATGGGTCAAACAATTCTGATAATTATGGAAAAGTCCGAATTTTGGTTATCTTGTAAATGCTAAAAAATTGATGTATAGAATTGATTGAAATAATTTTCTGTTTTAAAAAAATATTTGTTTTCTGTAAGTAGTATATATTCGATTAACATCATTTTATTTACTATTACAACTAGACATACATTGTAGTATCAAAATGAAAGGTGCCATTTTACCAAAATATTATGTATGACCTTTGCATACCTAAAAAGTCCATATTTTATATGAATATAACCTAAGAGATACCGCATAAAATATTTCCAGTGAATTTCTTGCTACTTTTGCTAGAATTCTTGTTTTTTTTTAGTTCCTGGCTTTTATTTTTATATATATAGAAGCGACCGGGAAAAGTCATGAAATTTCATCGAAATCAACTTATGATTTGGAATTGTTCTCTCTGCAATATTTATTATAAGTACCAAAAGAAAAAACTAGGAAAATATGTACCTCTTTATAGCGGTGAATATTTAATTTTTTGCTCTGAAAGAAGTTATGTCATAAAATATAATTTTATATTTATTTGGGGTGAGTTTGAAAATGTTATATTTTTTAGAATTTTTCATGTTGCATAATGTATGACAATAATTATTTAATTAAACTGGTGCAATGTTAGACATTTAAAAAAAAGTTTTTTAATATTAGTTTTTATTTCCGTTCTTCTTAACCCTTCGTACGTGGACATACTTTTTAGTGTTTGCTACCCCCCTCTTGTAAAACCAAACTTCTTATCATCCAATTAAGCTAAAATTTGGTATTCACTTCTAAAAACTTGTCGAGCGATTTTTATTTTCAAATTAATTAATCGATTGTTATAATTTGTATGACCTGATTACGTCATAAACTTCAGTTAGGAAGACTATAGGAAAATATCCATATTCTACTATAACTTTTGTTCAATGTGTCCAATTGACTTGATTCTTTTTGCATCTGATTCCAGATCACAAGATCTATATTTGTTGATTAGTTTTATTATTATACTACTTACATAAATAAGCTATAATTAGTATAAATGCTATTTGAGTATTATTTTAAATTGCTGGTTATTTTAATAAATAATTTTATTATTCAAATTAAATGGATATAATTTACGATAAACTTATATTTTCTATTAATGTTGCAAGTTTCAACTCCTAATATCATCGGCAAGTATGAAAACCCAATTAAGGGGGTATAAAATGGATCAATAATAACACCATTTTTTCTGGTATGTAAAAATATTCGAAATTAAATTAGTTTTATTTTTTAGTTAGATAAAAGTATTTTAGCCACTTAGTAAAAAATTCAGAATCATACTTTTATAGTTCAATCAAAAACTTAATGTCTTTGAGAAAAAAATTGGCCTCCCCCCCTCCACGTACGAAGGGTTAAAGAAGAATTACTCTGTTTTGCAAGGTGCTGCTGTTTTGGAAAAAATAATCGACTCACAGATTTAGCTATTATAGTGGCTGCAGAAATTGATTGACTGGTGGATAAGTATTAACTTAAAATTGCGAATGAAATAATAACATGTTACATGAGAGAATATAAATTAACTTTGATAATTCAATTAATTAATTACGTAATCGATTTAAATCGCCCCGAACTAAAATTCCGTTATTTTATCCATACATAATATTTTTTCTACAATAACAATAGTAGCATCTTAACTGTTCCACCAAGCGTGACGCACTTAAACGCGACGGAACGCCGTGCGGCGAACACTTTAACTTAGTCCCCACTAAGCGCGACGCGACGAAATACCATGTTCTATTATGGCTCTATAGAGATATATGTCTATATACATGAACAGACCACGCACCATATCTGTTTAACTACTTTAGCCCGGTGTCACGTATATATTGGGGGATAAGTATGCAGTTAGCTATTGTTTGTTTACGACCAATGCAGACAGACTGTGTTACTTATAGAGTTCCCTCTCTCACTCTTCTCAGTATGTATATCGGGTTGTCAGTTTCACGTCATGGTCATAGCGTGATTTGCTTTCCAACTACTATATTATTGTACATAAGATGTTCCTGAAGCATATCTGACGGTATATTCACTAATCTGCTGCCCTCGCAACAAACAATTTTCAGATATAAATTCTTCCAGTATATCTTATGTGAAATGCTAAAAACTAATAAATTATCTTAAAATACCGCGTTAAAATGATTAATTATAAGTCATTAAAAGAGTTATTATTGAAATTGCAAATATTTCTTACATTTTAAATAATGCTTTGGAAGACTTGTTGACATGTTGTATTTTAAGTAGGTATTGCAATATTAAATAATTTATGAAGAAATGACACTATAATAGCGCATTACAATGTATAATTATCAAAAGTATTATTTAGGTCGTGTATTAACTAGCGAGTTGTTCCTGTATATGTAAATGTGTTGGTATATATATTGTTGTGGAATGTTTCACTTTGCATCACCTTACTCAAAACATTCGTGTCTCAAAACTTTCGTATTCTTATCTGACATAGTTAGTAATGTTTAACTATTAAAATATTTTAACTTTACAAACTAAAAAGAGGCGACATATTGCATTACTGCGAATAATCTATGTCCCGGGAAATATATGTTCCTTGGCAGCTGTTGTTCTGGTTTAAAATGTAGTCCGTATACAAAGGATCGTTGTCAGGTCCGAATCTAGGACGGTGGAGGCCCCATTGGTTGCCATTAATCAATCTATAGTCCTTATATGGCTGCACAAAAAAGTGGTTGAAATTGCAGTGAACAGCAATATATCACTGTGATATCACTGTCACAAATGAAATTAAAGCCAAATAATTGTAATATTAATAAAAAAAACTATTAATTAAAATTGTTAATATCAAATACAGAATTTATTGTAAATATAATAAAATGTTGTACTCGCTACTTTGAAATGTTCTAATAGTATAATAAATATATTATATTCCTAATAAAATTAAATATATTTTGAAACAGACCAAAATAGTTTACGCAATATCATAAATTCAAACGTAATATACCAATTTAATAATAAGAGAATAATAGAATAATTACACCCGCATATACAGTATAATAATCAATATATATATATTCAACAGATTAATATAATATTCAATAACATGGATAACAAAAATTTATGTAATGATATAAACACTATAAGATTTATGAAACTAAAATATATCTTCTATAAAATATGTAGGGAATGGATGGTGACGAATAGAGTCCAACTCAATGTCTCAAAAACCAATCTTATCCTGTACCAAACCTGCAGAAGGCGGGACAAAGCCTTGGAATACTTGTTGACATAGTGAGTGGAGTTTGTTCAAATATGCACAAAAAATCATCCATAGCGGAGCACCTACATTTCAGCTGCACTCTTCTCTATTCAATATTCGATGATCCAGTAGAGGATTTCTCTACATACGAATTTGTTGCTTCTCCAAATATGTAGAATTACTTGCCTTCCTGTATGCGTACAATCAGTGACTGAGATTGCTAATATATATAAAAACAAACTGAAAACATATCTCTTCCTGGCCCCTTCTCAGTTTTCTATATACGGCTGGTGTTGTTCGATTTCCACCTCTCCACAGAGGCTATGTTTGAAATTCAGGGCCTTCTGTGACCCGAATGGGAAGCCCATTGTGGCCGGGTGTCAGCAGCCTGATTTCAAACAGATGTAGAAGCGATAGTGAGACCCCATAGTGACACGAGTGGGGTCCGTACTTAAAGAAACCACAATCCCCACAGAAGCAGTATGATTTCGCAATTGAGTCGCACAGAATTGTAATAATAAAAAAAACTGAGAGGAAGCTGCAACTCCTAATATATGGGGGATAAGCTTTACCGCAACGTACCACTTTCCAACTCCCCCTCTTTTCAACTCTGTGGGATTAACGGCGGAAAAACGTGCGATCTTTTCGTCTTTTCCTTGTCAGATAGGATATCTGTCGAAGTGGAGATTGTTTCTGATTGGCTGTTGAGAATTCCACCCCTTACATATAATTTTCTTAACTTTATGTTGATACGTAAAACGTAACTATTATTATATAATGTTATAGACTAGTGTCAATATATATATTCGGTTTAATTTAATAGTGTAATTACTCATATTAATGCAATATACACCTAAATTACGCAGAAAAAACAAATTCCTTCACCAAATGCAAAATTAGGACGATTTATACATTATATTTTAAATTTATTCGTCTCAAAACTTCTGCGAATATACTAATTTCTAGACATGTAATTTAGGATATTACGCATAATATTTTATTCCTTATAGATCCACTGCATTTGAGCAAAGAGTCAATCACAAATATTACATCTACTATTATAAAATTCATTGGAGCCATAGGGCAAAATCAGCTCACCAGATAGAAAGAAAAGAAATAAATCAGAAATAATAAAATATAAATCAAAAGAAAGGGTAACTATAGTTATATTTATATTATATAATTAATAAAAGAAAATAGCCACTAAGTACTTATAGTATATTTTTAAATATTTAAGTTTATTTTTTGCTTTTAATTACAAGTAATGATGCAATACTTTTAAATAAACGTAAAAAACAATACACAAAAAAACTAATTTAAAAAGTTTATTTTTATAATAATTAAATAGACGTTATATTAATATGCTTTTTATATGCTTTTTAATATGCTTTTAATAAATCATGACAAATATAAGCTTGCCTTAATGTTAACACCTTTTATGATGCTAGCCTAGATCAATATTTTAAACATTTAATTAATATTAATAATTTCTTACATATTTTTTTTATCAACTTACAATAATAATTTATTAACATTTTAATTTTAGGAAGAAAATCAAAAATTTTAATAATTTTTAATTTAATTGCTACTCTTTACTTTCTAGTAGTAACTGATTTTAAAATGTAGAAATGTACGATTTTTCGAGCGAATTGTAGAATGTATTATATTATAAAATATATATACTATATAGTAACTTAATTAACTAAACACAATAATATACAAAAAAATCTAAATTTAAATTTGATTTATTTGAGCATTTATTGTTATATAATATTTTATTTTATATAATAAACTATTATAAGATATAAACATAAATATTACAATGTGGAAAAAAATCATTATACTGCAGAAGTCAAAAATGTATGCTGATTCACAAATAATTAAAATAATTAACAAATTAAACTGAATAAAAAGAATTTAATAAACCGATTAGGATAATATAATTTTAATGATAACTAGACAGTGCAAAAAATAATTTCTAAATTTGCTATTTACTGATCAATGACTAAATATTATTAATTAAAATAATCCAATATTAATATATATTGAAAGGAGATCTTTATATCCCACTCACTTTCTCCCTAAGTTTGACGTTCTCATTGTAGTACCGTGTGAGTATCTCTTGGCTGGGCGTATGTCCCGCCATGGACCCCCCTCCCACAGTACTAGCACCCCCTGCAGGACTGGGACTAGGCGAGGCCCCCGTAGGGTGCACCAAAACCCCTCCGCCCCCGCCAATGCCGGTTGCTAGGGAACAGACTGAGGAGGAGGAGGACCAGGCTTCCTGCCCCGCTGGAAGACCTAGGAAGGGTGAGTTACCGAATTTTTAATATCATAATATCTTCTATTGTAATAATATGGATTTTCACTGATGTGTAAGTCTGTAGGCCTTATACATTTGTACTAAATTATGCTATTACAATATATATTTATAGACATATTTATAGATATAATATTTTTTCAATTATTTAATAATTACAGCAAATTTATTTATCACAATATAATAACGTTAACTTTTCTTATACTACTATTATACTACTTTTACAATTTTATTTTACAAAAAAATATAATCGAAATTAATAAAATAGAATTAGTCAACTATTATATATAATATTACTCATACAAATAAAATAAATGAAGTTAATTAATTCTTTTCATACTAATAAAATGCATTATGCTAATTAAAAATAATATGCAAATGAGAGCAATACAATACTTTTTCTTAACAGTCGAGGCTATATAAGTGATAATTAGCTACGATTGTGTTGTGTCTAATGAAAGGAGAGACGGTTGGCAGACCCCTGCACAAGGACGGATCAGGTCTATATGACCTTAAACATAAAGGCAATTTATCTCCTCTACTTTGGGAGAGCCAATTTTTTTGGTAACATTAATTTCGATGTAACTAATACATAATAATATACATATTATATAGCTACGCATATGGCTGGGTTCTATAAATATATTTTAGTTATAATTATTTTTGCTAAAAATATATCTAATTCAAATAATTATCTTAACAATATCGTTATCTATAAAATATGTCAATAATTAAATGATAGTGAAGTAGAAAATTACATAAATTTTATGGAAAAAATACGTTAAAATACTATAATTAATCAGTATATTACGTGTTTTTATATAAGTATACAATATAGACTCTACAGTAGGCCTATTATATAAAACGGGGTAATTTTTATTTTGGTGGATTTAAAGAGTAGCCACAATAATGTAAATACTTTTTAAGAATATAAAATATTATATATAATACAATATCCAATAACGATCCTATAAAATATAGTTTACCAGTAGGAAAATATAAACGCGAAAGGACATTTTTGAAAACACTTCAATAACACTTAAAATAACAGCATTTAACTAATTTAATTTGAGAAAAGTCTACGTTTTTAACCGTGAAAGAAAAAATGCTATTGAATTCAATGACTTTTAATAAAAATAAAATAATACAATTTTATGGATTTAAAAAAAATCAAAATCAAAAGCAGTTTTGTGGCTGCTCTTAAAAGTGAATACAATTATATGTGGCTCTACACAACCTAGAAAATGCCATAGCATAACTTTTTCGGAAAATAATTTATCTAACGTAATAAAAGAGCTTTTCTTGGAAATGAACACATTACATTGCATTACACTACGACTTTTATAGAAGATTCAATACTTATTTTTGAATTTTTCTCAAAAAATAATTTTTTTAATTTTTGAGAATTTCCATAATTTTTAAACGATAATTTAAAGTTGAAATTTAGGGACTTTTCCTGAACATATTCAAAGAGTTTTCTAAGAAAATAATGCAAATTACGGTTATAGGTAGGAAAAAGTGCACTTTGTGTAGAGAACATTAAAAATGCGTTTTTAGGATATTTTCATAAACTAAAAACGAAGCAATTTCCTCTTTTTTTTGTAAAATTGCTTCGTTACGTTTAGAATATCAACAATTACTCTCTGCAAATTAATTGAGACCATTCTAAGTCTTACAAAATAATGAAAACGTTTTTTCTAAAAAAAGGGACTACAATATTAATGTTTTTACAACAAACAAATTTTTTTCAGGAAATTTAACAATTATATGTTGTCTCTTTTCTTTAGAAAACATTGAAGATATTCATCTAGCATTCAAAGTGACCGGGTACGGTAAAGACTCGGAAAGCAGAGTAACAAGACACTCGACAGATCCACCCACCCGTTGTTGTCAGATAGAGCCCGGTGTGATTCACCAAAGCAACACCAACACCCCCGGCACCACACCCCCCAACAGCGGGAGCAGCAGCGCTGGAAGGGAAGCTGGGCGTCCGAGGTCTCGGCGGCACTGGGTGGGCGGGTGGCGGTTGGCCGCCAACGGGCCGCCCCACACCCCCCATCATCCCCACGAGCAGTCGCACCACCCTATCCTGTCCCAGAGTGAGGCGGAGTCCAGCCGCCGGTATCACGAAGCACAGCTCCGGATGCTCGCCTGGGCAGGTGAGGTTGGCACACGTCCGATCCTCTATCAGCCGGAGGGTCACCTCCCCTCCTATCTCCACCAGAAGGGGGGCTGACGCCGCGGTGAGGGGGGGAGAAGAGGGCTGCGTGGGGAGGATTTCGTCCTCGACGAAGTCGGTCAGGTTCTCCAGAGAGGACATGAGAAAGCTGAGTGAGAGGTTGCGCTGAAGGCGGGCTTCAATTTGTTTGACTATTGAGGTGGCGGCGGCGGGGTCTATGGGAGGGAGGGGGTAACAAGTAGTAGGATATGATGACTTCTGCACCACCGCTTCCTGGGACCAATCAGCATTCAGCACGTATTAGTTGATAATATATATCAGTTTAGAGTGGTTATTTCATAATAATATGATTACTTTCAGAAAGATTAAACACGATAAATAAAGATCAGGTGAAAACACCAGAATGAAAAAAAAAACAGAATAATTAATTTCACCTAATGCATATATTAAAATAATCTCTACTTTGTCGATAACAAGAACTTTGTTAAAAGCATTAAAAAGATGTCTTGCATAAGAATGCTGCAGAAGAAATTTCAAATATAAATTACCAGAAAATGGGAATTAGGCCGATTAAATAATTTTAAGATTCAAGGATTCTAGGAATTATTTATTTAAGAAAATTGTTTATATTTTTAATGTTTCTGTTTTATTGTTAGTTATAGGTATATAAACATTTTTAGCTTCTTATTTTAATTTCAATTTTTAATTATTTTTTTTGTTAACAAAAAATTAATTATAGCTAGCCGGAATGTCGTTACTTATTATAATTAAAAAATGTATAAATAGTTTTTTGATATATTTTTTAAAATTTCAAGTAATAAAAATAGGCATAATGTTTTTTGCGATGTTAAATGTATTAATCTATATTAATTATACAAATCTATAGTCTTTTTAACTTACCATTTACTCTCATTATCAATTTAAAAATCTTAATTATTTAATATGTATATAATTGCTTACATTAAACGAAATAATAAGACATAGACATGAAGCTTGAATTAGACAAGTGAATCAGCATTGACCTCCGCAATATTTTTCACCAAACAAAGCATTGTTCAATATTTTAATAGATGTTTATTTTTATTACAGACTTCTAACGAGGATTTTATGAAAAAACAATTATTATATTAATTAAATTAGTTTTAATTTTTATCTTTAAATAATAATATTAAACCAAATAGAAAGTAAATCTTAATTAATTAAAATCTAAAATGAGTCTTGTACAATAAAATTATAAAATGAAATTTTAAAAAAATGAAATAAAAAAATGAAATAAAAAAATGAAATAAAAAAATGAAATAAAAAAATGAAATTAAAAAAATCAGATATTTTTTAAAGAAGATTTAGGGCAAATATTTTATAACTATATGTTTTATGATATCGCCTCTCAACATTATCTTCCCCATTTAGTAGTAAGGAAGTGTTACTTATCAACAACTTCTCGTAACCAATCAGAATTTAGCACATAAAAAAACCAACGACGATACAGCTAGTTAATCCAATCGACACCAGGCTCAAGAATGCAAAGCTTTCCCCAAAACCCCCACCTTTGCCAGCGCCCTCATCAGACATTGGCAGGTCGATCCTGCAGACGAGCAGACTCCCCTCTACCCCCCCGTCTTCCGATGTCCCGGTGCAGTGGCCCGAGGTTCGGCTCTCAGAGGACTCAGTCGGCCCCTGGGAGCTGTGTCGCGAATCACGTCCACTCTCCGAGATGTGACAGTCAGCGATGCAGACAGCCAGCCAGATCCGTTTGCTTTCCACGCCTAGACATGCAAACATCACGGTGGAGACAGACAGGGTATGTTATAGGGGCTGCTTACATAAGCAAAATCGATCGTTCTAATTATCTAGTCCAGCTATAATATTACAATGAAAGCTAGCTCGTTACATTCTGATTAAATAGACTAGTTCAGTGGACTAAGGATGACCCTCTAACCAAGATGATTTATGAGGTCACACATTCTAATACTCTTTTTAGGAAGTTCAATCGTGCAAAATACACTACATTTAATTTCGTACAAAATATATTAATCGATTTATTATATATATATTCATTTTAAGTGGATATATATTTTTGGTATTTTTATTTCGGCAATCTTCCATTACATCGATGAGCAATTTTCGCTTGTTTACTCTTAATTTAAATACTAATGTAATGTACACAAAATACAGAATGTGGTGTCGAGCAAGCGAAGCGAGCAAGAAAAATTATTGAAAAATTTATAGTTTTGTAAGATAAGGGTTATTATTAAGAGAAAATATTCCCTGAGATTTTCACGAATTTTCCAGAAAATAGCATAAATTCCCTGATTTTTGTCTTATTCTGAAATGTCTTAAGTTTTCTCTGAGGCATGGGAACCCTGCCTGTATATTATATGCAATTGCGGGAAGTGCGGAATTTTTTAAAATTTAACAGCATGAAAATGACAGAAAAGGTATAACATTTTGAAGGATTTTATTTTTTTTAATTTTCGGGACATTTTCTGATTTCTCGGTAATTCGGGAGAACATTTTGAGATTAGGGATAATTGATATGAGAAGCACTGATAATGTTATATTACTTTATTACACAATAACTAAAATTAGTATACTATTATATAGTATAAAATGGTCCGTCTATTTAAAGTTCACTTACATTTTTCATTTTGTATGAGAGTTTTTTTTTTCTATAAACAATTACAGTGCAACAATTTTTTTTTACTATCAAGGCCTTTTAATGGTGCAAAACTTAAAATAATTGATTCTTGCAAAAAATATCAAAGAGAAATGCGTACAAAAAATCTATAATATCAAGTTAACATGTTACAATATTCCCACGAAATTAGCATATTGAAATTCCATAACTTTTTCGTGACTCTTGAAAACTCTTCCAGAATTGTCTGATTTCCCACTAGCTAGCTCCCTGCCTTTAGACAAACGAAAACTGTTGATACCCATACATTACATCTCACCACAAAGAAGGTCAACCCCGTTGACACTGAAGCTGATCGTCGAAACCACTTCCCTCTGTCGACTCGTCCCACTACTCCCGCCCAGACTGAACGCCTCCTCCTCCATCCCAACGCCCCCCCTGCCACCACCACCACCCCCCGCCACAGAGGGATGCTCCAGCCGATCCCGCAACTCCTCGCTCATCATGAGGGACATGGGCAGCCCGGTGTTGGCCGTGGCCGAGGTTCTGCCAGGTACCGAGGTCCCTGTGCAGCTCATGTCGCCGTAGAGGGAGGCGGGCGGCTCGAGGTCGTCGTGCAGCAGGAGGAGCATGCGCTCGTCGTCGGAGTCGCTGATCTCACTCTCGACTACCGAGTCACGGTCCCAGTTGTTGATGGGGTCCTCTGAGCTGTCGGTCGCCTGGAGGGAGACACAGTCGATTAGAATTTAAATATTTGTAATATGTGAGAAAACAAGAGGTTTTAACTGATGTTAACTAGGCGTGGAATAGTTATTAACCAGGGAGTGTAATAAGAATTAATCAAGTGTTTAGTGAATAAGGGCGATATATTTATATGATTTAGAATTTCAAATAGGATTGAACCAGGGGCATAATGATAATGACAGATGAATATTACTAGTGAATTAAGATGAATTAAATTCGAATTAGAAAATAATTAGAGTCTGAATTATGTTTGAACTTGAAGTGAATTAGGGGTTAATTAGAGATGAATAAGGCGTAAACTAGGAGTGAAATATATGTTAATTATGATTTTAAGTAATGTTGAAATAGAGAATAACTCCCAACCAAAATATGTACGTAATCATTAAATATCTAAAAGTAAAATGTAACAGCGCCTCACTCACCCTCTCCGTAAAAACAGACTCCTCATGACTCGACCCTGGATGACTCTGATAATTGGTACCACTGCTCACAGTGACCCGCAACTTCTCCCCAAACCGGGCAAAGCTGGAGCCAATATGGTTGAGACTGGCCGGGAAGGAGGGGTGCATCGGCGGCTTCGTGAGCGGTCGTGCTGGGGGCTGGTTGGCCGTGGTGGTGGTGAGGGAGGGGGGACGTTGGCGAGCTGTCACCACAGAGGGGGGCGGTGCTGCTGGCGCCAAGTGTTGACTGTTGGGGGGACCAGCGCGCTTGGTGTTGGGGGAGTTCTTGGGTGGGTTGCAGAGGGAGGGGTAATATTAGCCTCATTCAAAAATATAGGTGAGTAAAAAAGATGATTGATTTGCTAGTTAGAAAACCAATCACTAGTTTTCGCTAAGAAAAATATAAAATGTGTTATATCAAAAATCTCGAACAAAACAATTTTATTTCGAGTTATCAAAAAAAACACAAAGAGAAAGCTCACCGGGAAAGGCTCACTACAGGGGGAGAGCAACTGGACTTCCTTCCGTGCGGCATCGTCCACTCGGCCCGCTGACAAGACGGAAGAGGAGCTGTTGAACTTCTGGTTGGTGGATATAGCAGGCGGTTGTAGCGGCAGACTGTTGGCCGGTAATACTTGGATGATGTCGGGAGGTGGGGGGTCCTGGAGTTGAAGGAACAGTGGAGTGGAACTGAATATGATAGCTGTAATAGGTTGCGTCTACATACACTAAATAGCTAGACAACAGCTGCTGTTATTATAATTATAGAGAAAGATATTGACCTAATTTATTTAAAACTGTTTTAACTAATCTGTGCGATACAGAAAAAGATTTTAACAGCATTTCAATTTTCGCTATATTTTATATTTACTAACATAATATTGAACTTGTTAAATGTGGATAGTGCTATCTATCTATACAAAACAAATGCACTAGTTGCCCGCTGATAACCGAAAATTGCAGCTTTGTGAATGTACAGCTTCAACAAAGCAGATGTAATGATATTATACCTTTATAGTATGTAATTTCAAATTTTAATGAATCACATTAACGGACAGTTTTAGCAAGAGATGAACACGATACCAACGTTATATTATGTATAGGAATTAAACATTGATAATATTAATAAATAGGAGAAATTCAGATACAAATTTCTATAAAAAATAATAATAGTACTATTTGGAGATTATAATCGGTAGAATAATATAATGTTGAAAGGAAACTTATTATATGAAATGTTATTACATTTTAGAGTTAATACATGCTGCGGACTTTTAAAAGAATTATATTAGCAACATTATTAGGAGTATATCGATACAAGCTGTAATTTTTGTTGATTCTGTGTTGAGTAAAGATGACTTTTATGAAATATTATAATATTATTATATGTATGGTATATGGTAATAATAGTATAACCAGATAATGCGACTCTAATTATTGATTAGAAAGAAATTACGCTCGATATTTAACAGCAATTTTATTGTGTATTTAATAAGATTATGCATTGCCTTTGTAGCACCTTACAGAGTTAGGTTTCAGAAACGTCCTCTATATAAAATATATAATTAATAGTTAACACAGACAATATTGATGGTCAATAACACAAAAATAGATGCATTTTATGATGTGTAAAATTATATTTACATCATCGTATAATAATATGTGATATCCCTATTATACGGTATTAAACGGTACCAACTTATATTAAAGAAATTACGTGCACGATTCAACTGTACTTCAATTTTGTGCAACATTTATATGTTCAGTCGGATTATCTATACTGGAAAGTAGTTAAGTCAATATGAAGTTAACAAAAAAACACATTAAAAAGTTTTTCCTGTAAGAGACGAACATATTGATAAGTTAATTCACATTATATAATATCTTAGTAAAAGTGAAAATAAGTCACAAAGAAAGATTTGAATTACCTAAAATGCATAGTCTGAAGGAACGTTATTTTATACTGTAAAAAAACAGTCTCCAATTTGTTGAAATACAGACATTTCTAATGGCATCATTATTCTAAATTAATGAACATAATATTACAAAATACGGGAAAATATTTTAAAACATAATAATTATGTCCTATATTAGAATGATATGATAATAATTTGATACTACAACCTAATTTACAATACCAAAATAAAAACTAAATTCCCGGTACACCACATATTTGACAAAAAAGATCCCGCCACACGTCCACTACTAAGCTAAGATCCCCATCTCCGTCGCTCACCTTCACCTCCGGCCCCTGAGGTGTTCCTGGCCCCCCCGACGCCCACCCCCGGTCCCCCAGTAGCGAGGACGAACACGAGTCCAGCTTGGGCAGCGGCTCACACAGCGCCGGCATCAGCATCGTCAAACTGGCCTGATCCAGCCGACAGGCCATCCGCATCACCGGAGGACCACCACCAGTTGAGGAGGGCGACGTGGACGGAGGGGAGGCGGCCACCAGCTCCGCCCGGTCCTCCGCAATATTGTCGCCCAGTTGGGAGAGCGATTCCCCCAGCCGGATGAGGAAGAGGAACTGATAGTGGGAGAGGTGGAGGTTAGTGGCGGCCCTGCAGTCGAGCAGGAGGTCCACCTCGAGTGGACCGGTGGCGGTGACGGTGGGATGGACCCAGACGGTGAGAGACACGGGATCTAGGAGGGGCTGGGGCCGGCCGGCGGCGGTCTTGGCGCCGGTGAAGTCGAGCCAGAGCTGGTCACAGTGGAGGCGGTAGAGGGGCTTCTGGGCGGAGATATCGCCGGCTGTTGGTTGTGGGCCACTGGGGGGATGGTGCTGGGGAGGGATGGACGAGTTGCGGTTCTGGAAGCAACAAAAGAGCGGAAGCATATTAGATGACATAGGTTGAGATAATAGTGAGAGGAAGCATATTAGATGACATAGGTTGAGAGAATAGTGAGAGGAAACATATTAGATGACATAGATTGAGATAATGGTGAGAGGAAACATATTAGATGACATAGGTTGAGATAATAGTGAGAGGAAGCATATTAGATGACATAGGTTGAGATAATAGTGAGAGGAAACATATTAGATTACATAGGTTGAGAGAATAGTGAGAGGAAACATATTAGATGACATAGGTTGAGATAATAGTGAGAGGAAGCATATTAGATGACATAGGTTGAGATA
>JAUZND010089761.1:0-32225 GCA_034780555.1 Coelogynopora nodosa
CATGGCAGGGAATAGAGGGATAGTTGGAGGAAGGAGTGCTTTGAAGGCTGGAACCGGTACTGAAGGGTCGACCTAGACATGGCAGGGAATAGAGGGATAGTTGGAGGAAGGAGTGCTTTGAAGGCTGGAACCGGTACTGAAGGGTCGACCTAGACATGGCAGGGAATAGAGGGATAGTTGGAGGAAGGAGTGCTTTGAAGGCTGGAACCGGTACTGAAGGGTCGACCTAGATATGGCAGGGAATGGAGGTATGCTTGGAGGAATGGATGGTGGGTAGATAATCAAGGATAATCGGACTAATAAAGAAACGCTTAATGGCTGCTAAATGACCGATCTAGACAGAACTGAAGACAGACACGATCCAGAAGGTTGGACAGAGTTGAAGAATATATTATCACATACATAATTTAGAGGTGATTGTTTATGCAAAAGAGAACAAAATAAATTTAAATAAATTTTGTAGGTATAAAAAAATATGACATTTTCAAGAGGCGTATATATGATATACAATAACTAAACATTGAATGCATAATATATCCACATATATATAATGTACTTAATTATGTGAACGCAATTGTGGACAATTTTTACAGCTATATTGTAACCAAAAAATATTTTTTACTATAGGAATTGATTCTATGCGGTGACACTGATATGGTTCACTCTAAAATTACACAACAAAATGTGACACTCAACAATATTTTAATCATATGCGCCGTAGTCAAAGGGTTAAACCAATAAACAGAATATACAATAAATGGAATAAGTTATAATGAAAGCCACATTTATGATTGACGTAATAAATATAAATATATTACAATATGAATTTGCGATACCGTTGATATATGTTAGGACCGTAGGAGTAGGTCGGACCAATATACTTTCAGGCGCCTATGTAAAACGTAAAGTTAGACCACTAAGGAATTGAGTATAAACTGTTCATTATGAATAAATGTAAACGTTTGTCCTATTTTAGCTTCACCTGGGTTGTGTTAACTCATGCGTGGAGTAATACTTGCGAGGTATCGTAGGTGCAATTGACTGGAGTCATGTCCTCGTAGACATACAAGTTCTGCCTATCTCATCTTTGCACTAAGTACAGTAACTGCCTATCGCCAAAAAGTTATTTTATACAGGAGAAGCAAAAAACTGATTTACGTGTTTAAAAAGTAATTATTCTTGATTTAAATTAAATAAAATGTTATGAAAAAATACTACTTTATATATATAACAGCCAAAATGCTGAACTTTTATTGTGATTTAATAAATTATAGTTAATAACGGATATCTATAGGTAGTTTTTGCATTTATGATTTCGGCCAAAAAAAAGGATGTTTTGGAATTAACAATTTTTATTAAAATTTTGAATTCAGTCTATCGAAAAATATTTTTAACAGATAATTATATGATTTATAATTAGGTATATATTTTTTAAATCAACACAAAATAAGCTTAGTATATAAATTATAATTTTTCCAACAATTGGTATATAATCACTTTGTTTGAATTTTAAATATATCTGAAGTATGAGTTCATAAACATAATAATTATAATGCTTTTAATTGATGTTTTTACTACCGGACTTATTTTAATTGTATAATACTAATAATTACATTTAATTACAATAATTAAAATTTTAACTGAAGTTTATAAATATTAAATGATTCATATTCCAACATACTCGAGAGCTGAAAAGGGTTAATAACATTTAAACGATCAGATTGAAAATACCGATTTACACGCTTTTTTGCAACAAAAAAAGTAATTTTTTTCTAATTAAAAAAAAATTGGAAAACAAAAAGAGTCGAGAATCGACGGGAAAACCCACTATAGTTTATTCCGTTTTAAAAATACTGATTATTCGACTTACTATGTTTACCAACGTTTTATTTGCTAACAGGCCAATCTGCTGGAATTGAATGTTCACAATCTTGGTCATAAATTATCACCGATGTTTTCAAAATTTCGATTTACTAATTCATGAATTTTTATGATGTTTATCAATCAATCAATTGCTAATTTATGTAAGGCTGAAGTATACAATCAACTGAAATATAAATAAAATATCCAACAAGAACATACAAAAACCTTTATTATAAACGAATAACAAACAACATACCCATACACAAATTAAGTCTATAATTTTATGAAACTCTGAAAAGTCTATAATTGAAAACTCTAAAAACTCTAACAAAAGTCTGAAAACTGTATAATTTTATGAAACTCTGAAACTCCAATTTTCATATGACAGTCAATATTTCAATGTCTGAAAACAGGATTTTTTCCTGCTTCATTAGCTGTCAATCTCGTTCATCAATTAATTATTAGTGGGTCATATTAACAAACACAGATCTTAATTATTCACCCCCCCCCAGCAGCATACTGTGCAAACATTGGAGAGATAACCTGAAAGATTGACAAATTCGGATGAAAATGCAGCACCATATTTCTCCCCTCATATATAACTGAACCGAATGTTCTAGCGAACACCCGGCCAGGGTATAACTCGGGTAACTATAGAAGTCACTCGCTTCTCTATCAGAATGGGTATTGAGTGTGACCACTTTGTGCATGTTTTAAAATTACAAATCTAAATTCTTATCCAAAAGTAATATATTATACATATATATAGGATGCTTTGACAAAAAGCCATTAGCAAAAAGTGAAAGCAAAAACAACTCACCACCAGCAGTCGCATGATGACCTTGGAGTGTTGCCACGGTTGCATAAAGTGGGTCAAGCTCCGACTGAACATCAGACACCGATTCGTACGGAAGATTTACCACTGTGTAAGGATCCCCCTTTTGAAAATAAAAAAATACAGTTGGATGTAGAATATTTAATGAGACTTTTAAGAAATGTTGAGATTTTTAAGAAATGTTGAGATTTTTAACTACTATTTTTAAATAGGTATTTAAGAAGAATTCCTTAGAAAAACAATTCTTTAGAAAAAATCAAATTAGATTAAGCTACAGCTTTAAAAAAATTACCCTAATTTAAATGCAATTATTTTAATGTAAAAAGTTAAAAGAATTACCAAAATACGGAACTCAAAAATATCTAAAGATGAAGAGAAAGAGTGGGAGAGAGAGAGAAGAGAATTGAGACAATTAAATCAGCCATGAATAAAGAATCGGGAGACTTAGTGAAGCAAACGGCGAGTCAAATACAATTATCAAAAATCGAATTTAATTCCTCGAAACATTGATGAGTCACTCTCCATATGGCATAATGGCTCCGTCTGTACGAAAAAGCTCAAGTAGACATTCTATGGGTAGTTGCCTACCATGCACCTTCGTAGGCCTATAATTGGAAAGTCTACCAGACAACAAAAATAGGAATAATAAGCCCTCTCTCTCTCTGCAGTCTGTCTCTCTCTCTTCTCTGTGGTTGAAAAAAACAAAATTCGATTTGATGTACAAGACAGTAATTGTAAAAGGAACAGAAATAAAGTACCGAACTTTCGCTGCTGTTAGCTGTATATATTATTTGTAAATATTGATATTAGCTCACATAGTAGATGTACATAGTTATAATGTGTTACAGTCACAAGAGGTATTTATGATTTATGAGGTAATAATGATAATTATTATTCTAAATCATAAATGTACCTATACACTTTCTTTTATCAGAATTGTCCACGCCAGGATCAATTTGTACATAGTTAATTGCGAGATATGTTGAGGATTTTCTGTCAAGATTTGCTAAATAAAATATAAGCAATTCAAATGTTAACTTATAATCATTCTGACTACATAATGGTGATAATGACGTCGTATAATGACGTGATATAACAGAATAGATGTAACTTAATATCCCATATATAGTGAACAAGCCAGCCGAAATTAAATTAAATTTAAAGTTTAATTTGATCAGAACTTGATTTAATACAATCTGATGGCCGAATATATATATTTTAACTGGACAATTGCTCCCTCAAATCTAAATACAAAGGGACCAGAATAAAATTTTACATAAAGTAAAAGGGAGAACTGTCATCTCACATCTGGAATAAATGTCCAGCTAGAATAGGGAGCACATTTCCAGGATGCATTCCATCTATGTTTCTATAACAACAGTCCATAGTCATGACATCACTCCTCCTCCACTGGCTGTAAGTTCAGACCTTTTGGAATATTAAGTACATTATTTACCAAATAAATCACAAATAGTTGGCGCCGCTATGAAATTAGGAAATCAATGTCATCTGAATGTGTTCGAGTTGTTTATCTGTTAGATATTAAATGTATGCCAAACAGACCGGCCAAGAGAAACCATAATTCACGATTATTGATTAAGCTTGAGCAAAAGCGGGATGGCAGTTGATATATTATGTTCTGCTTGGCACATTCCAATGGAACTAGGAGAGGGGAATTGGGAGTAGAAATACATTTGCTCTCATAAATCAGAATAGCTCCATCCGCTGAATGAAACCGAATTTAAATTTATAGCCTACAAACCTAGCCGTTGTTGAAAGTTTTCGGGTTAAAGAGTGTTAAAACATATATAATAAAAACACTCTTTTAGGATGAAAGTATAGCGTTTGTAGACAATAATAATAATTACAATATTTGTCATCAAAATATAAAAATAACAAACTTTAGGGAACTTAATACTGTATTGTAGTTGAATACAAACATTTAACTAAAGAACATAATATATACTGACTGTTTAATTCGTCGACATTTTGGTAAATATTATCACATGTCTAATAGTCATAGCCTCACGGTACCATAAATGGAACATATTTAATTATAGCTAGAATATACATAATTAATATGCAAATAAATAAGTAAACAAATAATAATACATTTCATTTTAATACTCAACACCACCATAAAACAAATAAATATAAAAGACCAAAAATTAACAAAGACACTGTCAAATACGAAACACATTTTATAATAACTTTAAAGGAAAAAACAACATTCATGATTAAACTCCAGGAAGGATGTGTCATCATCAAACCACAAATATTATTTATAAAAAGATTTACAATCCAAACATAGCTTGTACTCTATGTAAAACAGGCCTGCAGTTGTAAGATGCCAAGTCGAACGTGTGGATTTAAAAGACAGCCAAATTCAAAAAGGAAAAGATAAATTGGGGACAAGCCGGATAATAAAGAAGAACACGTCTGAGAAATGATATTTAAGAAATAAAAAGGGAAGAAAGAGAATATATAAGGGATCTCCGGACAAACTATAAATATGTTTGAAATGTATGCTTATATTCGATGTTAATACAGTGCTTATATCGAAATATGTGTAGCAAGATGTCTTTATAATACGGAAAGAGTTTATTGTTGTTTACGATGAGAGGGGGCCGCCACCTTGGATTTTTCACGTCAACAACAACAAATAATTTGGAGGAGTTTAAAGACACTAAAACCGTGTGTCTATATGTGGGTGATTGGTTTATCGATTATTATTTATACCTGTTGAAAACTCGTGTGACGTCTTCTGCCATTCGATGTTGGCTGGTAGCCGGTAGAACACGAGGCGGAGGAAATAACCTTGACCTTACTACTCTTCTGCGGTGACGTCATCAGTAATCGATCGGTGGGTGCTGATGAGTCATGCAGTCCGGGGACTGGGGGCAGTTCCCGATCGCGGGAGAGCTGCCGATGTGCTCTGTGCAGAGGGATAGAGAGTGTGAGATAGTGTGTGAAAGAGAGGAAAGAGAGAAATAGAGTGGGAGAAAGAGAGATCTATGTTCCTTCGGGATTAGTAAGGATTTAGGTATATGAGATCAAATTTAATTCAAAATATAACAAACATTTTTTCAAATAGTTTAATAGAATTATATGTTTCTATTCTAATCACATTTCAAACATCCACAATATTTCCAATATCTAACATCGTACATTGAGATTACAGAGCTAGCAATACCCGATTTCCAAGAATCCTACGAACCGGTTCTTATTGTGTTACTTAAGATGCGTCTTATGATGTAAACGAATAAACAAAGAATTGTATAATTAAGAGATGGCAAGCGTAGAAAGAAAATAGGTTCGTTAAGCTGAGATCATTTTGATAATTATACGTTGACAAAAAAATCTAAATATTAGTGTTGATCGAGTAAGAAAATCACTCAAATGTATTACTTAGAAATCTATAACTATACAAACAATTACTAAATATAAATATGACAAAATAGAATAGCATAAATTACTTTTTAAGCTATGTAATAAAGAAATTAAAAAATCATTTATGATTCATAGCGGCTATGAACTAATTTTGTAAAATAAGAAATCTAGTTGAAAGGAAAATAATTATATGAAGCAAACAATTAAATATTAATTTCTATCAAAATTAGGGATTGATATCTCAGGAAGCACAACAAAATAAATAGCAAAACACGATCAATGAATATTACTATATGACACTCGGTAATATAATAAAAGTATTTAAATAAAATTGAATCAAAACATTTGCCAGTTAAAGATTCAGACTGTAATCATTTTACTTTTTACAAATTAGCCAATCTAGTCTCACTAAGTATATCGTCTACCTTATACATTAAATGTTTATCAATTGTATAGAAACGAGTATACAAAACGTCAAAAGAAAACCTGCCGAATATACAAGAATTCACACACGCCAGCATTTTCTTCACGTTCAACAGGAACAGCAATGTCAACAGCAATGTGATTTTCATGAAAATAAAAACTAAGCAAATCGATTAAGTCAATCAAACTAAGCACACTGACTGAAATATATTATTAACAGTAGTATGTAGGCCTATAACTAACTTAGTTAGTGGGTTTTGACCTAAAGCCAACAGCCGAACCACAACCAACGGAAGCTTAGTCATTACCTCAGTCTAAATGCACTATGGGCGATTGAGCGAAAGGGAAAAAGTGAGATGGTTACGTCACACTCCTCACAAAATTAATCCGCTATACTGCATCTCAGAGGACAGACTGTGGTAAGAGTAGACGTTTTGAGGAATGAGTCATCAAGTAAGTTGCCGCTGGTAAAGTCAACTGCAGAAATATTCTAAAGCAACGCGTTGACTATTTCCAGTATGATATACTGTATATAGCGATACTAACTATGTGCTACCTTTAGGAACTTGGAAAGAAAAGTACGTCTCCGTCTGAAGTAGAAATAAGTTAAGGTCAACTTATTCACAGTGACCGTCATCAGTAAAGCAACAAAAGCAAGGATATGAATAATAATAAAAATACGATAGTATCTATATAACGTAGCCTATTCTCTAATGAATAAGTATAGGAATACGTAACTAATTAACGGCGCACAAGTAACGTACATTTATATGCAGCTAAATAAAATGCAAGTAAACTGCAACAAGAAATGCGTGGATAAAAATAAATTTGAATTTACGCATTATTGTTATAAATTCTTAAATTTTTAATCAGCAAAACTTTTAATTATGTACTAGTATGTATTGAATTTTTCTAGACAATAATTATAATTGACAAATAATTGATATAATTTATATAATGACCAATTATATTTGATAATGTTGGCTTGACAAACAAATTGCAACCTGAAGACTCATAAAAGAAAATATTATTTATATTTCTGTATGAATTGATAAATTTATATTTAAAAAAAATTTGCCGAAAGTTATTTCACTAATCAAATTAAACATACAATTGAAGAATGCGACAGAAAATTAATTAGGGTACAGATTAGAATAGTTAAAATAGTACAAAAACACAAAATAGATAAGATTAAAATATATTTAATACTGTGTAAGATACATATTAAATTCAACAAATTAATTGATAACATATATATTATAATAGACAGATTGCTATACATATCTATATTCTTAGAATTGGCACAATATTTACCTAAAACCTTCAGCATATTGCAAAGTACAAAAAGTAGCTCATGTAAAATATAAAAAACAAAATGTGTTTATAAAACAAACTCCTCCTACATAGACACCTTTTTAACTACCCCTTTTATCTAAAGAGAGAAAGAGAGAGACAAAAAGCGGGGGGGAGGGAGAGGAATGTAGGATAGTCTACCTATATAAATGGCATCGCGCCAAGCCGCAGAAATCGAAAAATTCATTCGAAAATATAGAGAAAGAAGGAATGGGAGCTTTTGGCTCAGTGACAAGAAATTGCAGAAACTTGGCACCGTGTACCAAACACTGGAGTAGGCTAGATAGATTACTCTTAGCGCAGTTTACAATAAAAGTAGCAGATCGATGCCAATATAGGGGCTGAAACGAAGATCCGGCGTTCAGGATCAGCCAGGGATCAGTTACATTGAACTAGTTCAGGGACAATGGAGGCTGACTATAGGTGGATATAGTGAACTGAATTTTAGTCGATATCAATTGTAATGGTTGGCCTAACTTTTTGTTATGTGGAGTAGCCTATCCTATATAATATGGGTGCGGGTTAGTCGGATAGATAGATAAAACTGATAGACTATGACGAAATGATAGCATAAAAATGAATAATTACTTTAATTAGGAGAAGGCAATATATGGGGGTTGTTCTATTATACATAACATCTCAATCGATAAAACTATTTGAGTAATTTAAAAATAATTATATTACAACGATAGTTAAATAACTATATTGTGAGCTTGGTGGCTTATATGATAATGAACAGTAGGAAAGTATTTTGTCTGGCAGAGGGATTTCAGGGGGATTGGGGACAGTAATAACAATACAATAAAAAGAAAAGTACAGACGGAAACAGTTCCCTGTACAAATTAACAGCAGATAAAAAATAAAATTATTGATACAAATATTAGTACAGATACAAATTCAATTCCGTTAGTCTCGGGGTTGTCAGGTGCAAGCTACTCGAGTAAGTTTTAAAAATTAATGAATATACTAAAAAGATCAGACTAAGAAATTATTGATATTCAAAAGTAGAGAGATTCTTAATTATATATTTTTATTATAGTATTATTTTTTATACTCAATCTTTTACAACTCAAAATAACTACTCTATATTTTAATGTTTCTCCCTTGCCAAATTGTCACTTGTTTTTAATTTCTTATTCTTTCCTTTTAACATATATTCAAATTCACAGGTTCCACACGTTCTAGATGCTCCAATCAGAACATGCATAAGTCTAAATCCAGTCCCCTTGGATAGCTTGTAAAGAGAAGAGATTGGGAATAATGAAAGCTCCTATATATATATATATATATAATAATAAAAAACAGTAAAATACTTCAGTGAAAACATTTTATAATAATATTTGTACTTTCTAAGTCTCAATAAATAGCGAATCAATCTGATACATTATGGTTTTTTTGACAATTTTTAAACACATTTCAAACAACGTGGTAAATTATGTCATTTGTTGACAGAAATTATTAAATTTAATATTACGAGCTTTCACGTGTTTTCAATTGACACCATTTTTAGCGACATACAAAAATATATTCTTACGAAATTCATGTATATTTTTCTAGTCAAAATTAATATTGAAAAAGACTTGCTAACGACTTGTGAACCTATTCGAGCTTAACTTAGGAACTGAATTTTATGAAGCATTACGAACTTTAATAACCCGATAGGATATAGTTTACATAGCGCTGATCGTTGATGACTCACAATTATGCCACGATCCAACGATGTAAAGGTAACAAATTGGTTTTATACATTCATACGATGAGCATTATATATATTGAAAAAAAATGTTCGTAAATTAAAACTAAATTTAAACTGCTGATTGCAGTCATCAAAAGCATCAAATTTTACAGTTAGTGACAAACCGACAGCCGTGAAGATAAAAAAAGATTGTCTCGTTACATTATGTTGTGTGTATATAGATATATATATACATTCACCATAATTCAATTTTACTTTTCTTTCCCATCCCCACAGTTAATCGGGAACTAAAAACCGTCTGCATAGTTCTAGAAATAACTTTTTAGTGGCCGGCTTATACAACCATCACAATTTAATTTCAACCAATTTCCCAACCATGTACAAACACAAACGCCGGCACGTTAACAGAGACCAATATAATATTATATAGAGAGAGAGAGAGCGAGAGAACGTATATCAATAGGGAAGAAGTCCCAACGTCGACTGTATAAAGGCTCAGCCGAAAAACATAAGTAATCTATTGACTGACATTTCTGTCGTATCTTCTCCCCCCTCTACATCTAGAGTTGACTTGAGGTAGCCCTATAAAAAGCACACTGGATCTCCTCTCCCCCCCCCCCGCTCGCCTAAGCAGTGTTGAAATATGCGGATTTGAATGAATGTTCCGTACTGTAGGTGGGTCTGCAGTACATTATAAACCGCATTATAGTCCACACCTGTGTGCCGCCAGTCTATACTGTAGAAGGAAACCCAGATGTGATCACTGTATCCGCATAGTCAGTGAAGCGGATGTAGTGCCTGTCTTGAACTTAAAAATGGGAAATGGGAACGGGAAATACTTTTTAGTTCTATGTTTTTGAATCGATGCCGGTCTTTATACGAATATATCGAGGGAAGGGTGGAATTGAACAACCCATATAGTCGGAGACGCCCTCAAAGTCTTCAAACCGATAGTTAAGGTAGTGTACATATACAATGTGTCCAAACTGACCTGAACTTTCGCGGACAAATTAAATAAGCAACCATTTTAACACGAGAATGATAATAGGTACTGTGATAGACAGGATATTGTTTTGTGGTAGCGGTGAAGTCACGATTTTTATATAATAGACAAAGTCATATTTGAGGGATTCCAAGAAGCATTGATAAAAAGGGAATACTTTAAACGAGTATGGACAGATCTATATTTACATATCTCATGATAGTGGAGAAAAGGGGTTCCTGAAATACTCGTTTATTTAATAATACTATATTTGTTTTACACTGTTCTTTCAAATTAAAACTCTTTATCAGTTTATAGTTTAAATATCCCCTAATTATAATGACAAATGGGCTTATCTAAAACACACCCAATCACCCCAGGGTGGCACATTCCATGCAATGTACAACAACTATAAAGAAGTATATTACAAAAGGTAGAAGCAAAACCGTGTCTTATATAATATATAGTGTGTTAGTATAATGTTAACACGGCACAGTTGATGAAATAATGTGCTTCGGATTAGAAATAAATGGCCTTTTCTATCCGTCCAGGTAAGAACTGTACTAAGTACCTAATCCTACTCCTGAAAGTCAGCAATGTTCACTAAATATAGGCTATAGATACCAGCTTTTATATTCCGGAGTATATTTATCTGTAAAGAATGTCATAGTGAAATATTTACTATTAGTATGCTGGTCAAAAACAATAATTCTTTGAAATTTGGAATCGCTTAAACAGGACTTTCAATTTTTAACCAATCGCAGAATACCCAAATAACAGTTGCGTTTCTCTTTTAATAATGGATATCATAGGTGACATGCAAAGTATAAAGAGGATATACATTTAATAATAACAATAATTTTTAAAAATAACAAAAGACATGTATTTGGAAATACAGAAAATTCCATAATTCAGACCAAACGTTATTCAACAACTTAATGTAACTTCAATTAATAAACAAATAATAAATTTCATTTCTATCAGTAATCAAAGCAACCACCCCCAGAGTATCCTAAGACTTTAACATATCTCCAAATACTTATATAATTAAAAAGAAAGAATGTTGCATTAAAACGTGAAATACACTATAAAGTCTCGTTGTTAGACAAAAGTAAATACTCACTTGACCACATTAAGTCTGCTAGAATTGTCATCGACTGCAGGTGACGTCAGTGTCACAGCTCTTACGTCACACATCCGCCTCGATTCCCCGGATTCTCCATCGATACAGTCCGTCGTGGAATCCTACAGTTCATCAAGATATAATGTAGAGGTTGGTCCATTCAAGTTTAACGTCATATTATTATTGTGCAAAATAAATCGATTTTTTGGAGGTCAGAATTGCAGGACATACAGATGTGTTCGAAACAAAATATACACACGCCATCCTTGTACAGTATATATATAATATTCATATAAAACAGATGTTTATATACAAAGTCATATGTAATAGTTTAGACGAGTTTAATGTATGTTCAGTTATAAATTGTATAGAATAATGGGCCTAGGGAATAAATAGTATTAAAATATAAATATGCCGAAAACTAAATTTGTCCTAATAATTAAGTAGGATATCACTTTTACTAACATAAGTAATTTGTACAATTTTTATCCACCCTGAGTTATAGAAATGTGGAGGTTTTATACGAATATTGAATAATCCAGTTTTCAATACAATTAATTCGATTTGAGGCTAATTAATAAAAACTGTGCCTGCCTCAAGTAGTAGCCGGAGTCTAACAAAACGAAGTCGGGGTCAAAATGACGTCACATAATTGGTTCGGATATTGTTATACCTATATCAGAGAGCGTTCTATACTACTTATATCAGGCGTTCTATACTACTTATATCAGGCGCTCTATACTACTTATATCAGGCGTTCTATACTACTTATATCAGGCGCTCTATACTACCTATATCAGGCGTTCTATACTACTTATATCAGGCGTTCTATACTACTTTATATCAGTCGTTCTATACTATAGTTTGAACACTTACCTGTAATAGTTAGTAAACACTAGTTCGACTCAGTAACATCAATAAAAAGACTATTGATACTCACCACGAGCTCTTTTGAATTATTATTGTTATCACTGTTCTGAAATAAGCTCTGTTTCTTGAAGCAATCTTCCGCCTGCTTCACACCCAGCCTAGAAGATACGACAGAGACGAATGATAGCTTATAGAAATTGTTAAAAACACAATAAACATATTTACTAAAAACAGTAGTTTCCGGTCCACTATATTATTATCACCATCGGTTATTTAAAGTGGTGCTAACAAATTTAGTATTTATTAAATGAATTGGAATAAACTGTTGCCGCAAGTGAAACACAGTAGACATATATGCGCACATTTTTAGTCTCAAGTTATGTATAAACTATGTAGGAAAGAACTAAACAGTTTTAATATTTATTATACAACTTGGAGTCGTTAAAATAAAAATTCCTTATAAAAATTTAAGTTTAAACTGTTGAACGATAAAAATGTTTTGAAACAAGTGACAAAGACGAATAAATAATCTGATATAAAAAGTTGATCATGGTTATGACAGTTATGACATAAAGTATAAATAAACTATAGATTTAAAAAGCAACAAACGGTAAATAATTTAAAAATAAATAATAAAATATTTTGAGTAGTTCAATTTGATAAACTATTTTTAAATGATAAACAAAAAAACTAAAAACAAATAGAAACCAAATTTAAAAAAACATTCAATATTGCAAGATGAAGAGTAGTGAAATAATCGCACATAATAGTATGATATTATGTATCTCTTAGTAGAAAAATTATACGTACCCGTTATAATTAGGTGAAAAAGGGTAAAAAGTGTACTCATTTTTATCTGGCGATTAGTTTTAGTTATGTTTTGATGTTGTAACGGAATAATAACACACAAAATTAGAAGATTCAGTATATTTATAACACACCATCGTGTGTTATAAAGTATACAGTATGTTTTACATTGTATTTAAAAGATTTAAAGAATAAAAAAATTAGATATTTAGCAATAATTATTAGCATTGGGTAATGACATACAAATTTACTCATTTGCAAAGTTAACCGCGCTCTTCACAATAATTGTTCAAGTCATATATTACTAAAAGTCTAAAGTCTAAACACATATTTAAGTAGAATTACATCAACTGTAACAACTTGTATCCTGACATCAATTTAGGTATAAGATTATAACATCTATGGATAGGCCTATGGTACTTAACGCAATTTAGAAAAATTATGTATATTTGTGTAAAGTAAAAATGTAACATAAAAAACTTAAATATTTTAAAGGTATGAGTTCGTAGACTAGCACTTAACTAACTATACAAAACATCAGAGACAAAAAATTAATGCGTTTAAAGGTTATAAAGAATAAATCAATATCATTTAAACATAGAATAAACTGAGAAGACAAAACTAAAGGAATCCTAAAAAAGAAATGAAAAGAATACAAAAAGAGCTAACAGAAAATAAATTTAAAAAGCAGAAACAATAAAAATTAAAGAAGTTGACACTGACCGTAAATTCTCTCTTGTCTTCTGAATGCAAAGACACATAACAAGAATAATGGTGACACTGACAAGAGACACGAATGCGAGAAAAGCTCCAATCCACATCGTTTGAAAAGATAGAATAGACCCATTTGATGTTGAAAGGGTCAGATCTACCGACTGAAATGGAATGGATTAATTTATAGATTTTGATTATATGTATATATATATATGTATGTGGTACAAAAAATAACTAGATAGACCTACATTAATTTACTGTGGAATAAAAATTCCTTAAAAATTACAGATTGTGATTGCATAGTGCATATTGGGTCAACTAAATATACTTTAGTTAATATTTATGCCATTTAAATTTTAATAAAGATAATTTAATTGTACTATTTATTTCTTACTCTAATAACACAGCAATTAAATAAAGTAAACTCTATAAATAAGCATAATACACATAATCGAATTTTGAATCTAACAGTGTCACATTCTGGGAATAACAAGTTCATACTCTGTCAACACAAGTGAAGAGGAAGATGTGATAAAGATACTGAATAACTTACATTTTATAAGAAGTCTAGTTAGTTAAATGCTGAGAGATATGAAATGTAACAGAAATTCATAACTATGTTTGAATGTTTTATTTTATATAATTCTTAATAATTGGTATATTAATTAAAAATACATAATTAAAAAACTGTTAATTAAATTAATATTGTTAATGTACAGGTAATTTATTTAAAAAACATTTGTAATCATGTTCTTTGAAAATATATCATAAAAATTTGTATTGAGCATTTGGCTTTTATTATATTATAACAAATATCTTGTATCATAATTATTTAAATGAATGCAAATCTTTGTTTATCCTACTAAAATAAAACTATTTAAAGAACATTAAAACATACAATGCTACTTATATATGATTGAGGGGCCATAGTCCCTAATGGGGGGATATGAGGGTAGAGTATTAGGGAAATAAATATGTGCATGTTAGGAAACATATAATGTTATTAACTTTATATGCAGAGCAGTATATTATTAGAGTTAGCCATGATATTTATAGCATTAAACTTGATATTGCTGGTAATGTAATTAGGATTTATTTTAGACTTTATAATTAAATTCCGTGATATTTAAAATTTCTAATTAATAATTAATTTGATTATAACATATTTAAATGCAAAAGTAATAAACATTATACTTAAACAAGTAATACATAACTAATTATTTATTTATAGAAATATAATATGGAAATAATAATTTATTAAAAATAATTTAAACATATGATAAGGTTACACTAATATATAAATTTATTTTAAAAACCTGATTTTATCTAAATTTCAATGTTTTAAATAATAAAAAAATTGTTTATTACAGTATGATAATTAATAGTAAAATGAATAAAATTTATTATTATAGAAGATAATAGATTATAATGTCATTGAAAGAAAAGTAGGAGTAGAAGAAAGTAATTATATCAATATTAATTTTCACAATAAGTATGAAATAATTGTTAATATTAAAATAAGTATAGTGATTAATTATAGATATAGCAAAATTATATTATTAGTTAATTTATAGGGGAGTTTCTTTATAAGAAAAAAACTAATTTATATAACTGATGAAATATATTATCATGACTTCTAAATATCTTTAAGATTATTATTTTTAAATAGAGCTATTTATATATAAGAACAAAAATGCCTAGTGTTTACTATGTTGATGAAACTGTATTGTTTAGTATTTTATTCTGTAGTGACTATTAATGCCATAAAGTGCATAATCATTACATTAATTTGGAATAAAGTTTTATTTTAAACAGAGCTCTGTTACTTTAATTATAAATGACAATCAATAATGGTCTATTTTTGAACTTCAGTATTGTAACATGAATATCATTAAATAAATATTTCCATCAGTAATGGATTAATTTGAAAGAAGGATTTCAGGAATGACCCCAAGGTTGCCTGATTGGATAATAGCTGATAATTCTATGTATGGGGTCATATTAAGAATTATCAAATGTTTAATAAACTTCAAGAATCCATTTTATATAAATTGTTAAAAAATAATTATTAATTGGTCACTCTGGAACTGTTTAGGGGCAGCGGAGCATCTAACATTTAGGGGGGGCTGATCCCATAAAGATCACATTTTTAAAAATGCACAGGTAAAAAAAACACATTAATGACAGTAAATAGTAGTCTGGACCTACCCACACCTCTTAAAGTACTTAAATGTAAAGTTATTTATGGATTTAAAAAATAGTTGTAGTATAGTATGGATTATTTATTGGATATCCTCCTCTCCCCTACTATAGGTATTCAGCATACACAATTTAGTTTAAAGATATTGTAGCCCCCTAATTGTAGCAATCTAAATTTAGGGGGGCTGCAGCCCCCTCTTCCACCCAGTTCTGCAACCTATGCTGTTATTAAAGCTTTATAAATGATGAAATATCTGTTTATAATAAATTTATAATAAAGTGGCAAATATTTTGAACAATTATTATGAAATGTAGGGCACTGTAATTTGGATGGTTATTATGTTCATAATTAAATTTTTAGTTGAATTAGTAAATAAATCTGTAGTAAAATTGGCAGATGAGATAAATTTACTATATTATTAGCAGTTGAATTTATGGTTCAATCTGCAGTAAAGGTTATATATATTATTTATAAACCTTGTCATTACTATAAATAAAAATATTATTTACTTATTTATATAATATACATAAGTAATCCATGTTTAAGTTTAAACAGATAATGTTCATAAGTCATTTCTAGACAAAATAGAGATGAAAATATCATATTTATTATAGGAAGTCACTATTTTTATGGTGCCATACATATATGTGAATTATTTATCTTGTGCCATACAAATAATTTTTAAAAAAATGTTTGTCATAAAAAAATGTAATTCTTTAGCAATATATATAGATAGATATTGATATATAGATATATAAATCTAATCTGTGTTAAAAATTATAGTTAAATTAAATAAAGTTTAACAGTTATTTTTAGGTCACTAGGTAAAAATAACATTTATTATGTCCAGACACCTATACAAAACTTATCTATATTCATTTTGTATTTAAATTGATTAAAGTTTATGGGTTATTTTTATGACTATGAGAAAAAATTAGAGCCACCTAGCAACTTTGTTAATTGAACATATTATAATTTTTATGTTCTATATTTTAATTTAACTAATCTATGTTGAAAATTCCAGCTAAATTAGGAAAAGTTTACTGGTTTGGATAATTGAAAGAAGTATCAGTAGCATGTTTTATAAATTGGTATCAAGATTATATTTTTATTATAAGTACTGGCTATACTGTTAATTTATTGAATTATACTATTGGATTATTTAGAGTCAGGTTTTAACTGACTCAGATACTTGGTTTTAATATTATTGACTATAATTATATATTGAAAATAACTTAGTCTACACAAATAAATGTTAAACTAACTCAGAAAGTTTGGTTATAAAAATATTAAACTGCAGAAGAAGAGGACTTTCTGAACACAATAGAAGTTTCTCTATCTGTATGCCTGACATCTTATATCATAATGACAAATCAAAACTTGAAATATGTCTAAAATATTTTAATTATATCGTTATAATAATATTTACATTGATTTATTTTATTCACTTAAAAATAGAACATTTCACAAAACTAAGTCTAAAATGTTAGTAATAATTAAATAATTTAAATACGCACCATCGTAACACTTGTCTAATGAAATGTAACCAATTATCTGTTTTCTAGGGATTTTTGACTGACATTATTAATATTAAACAATGTATATTTATTATTTTCAAAACTAAAGTGAAAGTTTTCAAATTCGTAAATATATTTTTTGAATTTCCCAGTATTATTCACTATATAGATTAGCATATTATAACACACGGAAATAATTATTACAGCAAAAATATTTTTATTTAGAAATTAGATATCAGTATTTACATCAGAATATACATCAAATTTAACCTTATTTGAATGAGTGTACCAATTAATAATATAATTTATAATAAACGTTTAATATTATACATATCTATCGTTCATACATTTCTGTGTCTCAACGCAATATATTTGAGCGAGAGTATGTAAGCGAGAGTTTATAGTTATATAGTCGGACGGTTGATCGACAGTTTCTATAGAAATGATTAATATAAAAATAATAATTTAATTTTAAAATGATCATAAACAAGTTACCGAGATATGTGGTATAGATAAGATAAACTTTATTTGTAGTACGGTTAGTAAATTTAAATTCACATATTATGATAAATAATTAATAAGTAATAAGGGTGGGAAGGGGTAAGGGTTTGGGAAAAGAGAGGGTGATGGCGTTATTGTACAAAGGTCCACCTTCCTATACTATACGCCTTTATTTGGCCTATTTTCACCAATCTTCTCAGAATTAATATAATATATATATATCTATATTATATAGCTATATATTCTGTTTAAAAATCCACTGTCTACAGATGAACATTAAATTTACTATGAAATATCAAATCAATCTTTGCGAGCTAACCTGTAATTATTTTTTCTATGCAACTTGTTCCATTCCACTGTCAAATGCTTCATTGGGCCGATATCGGACCGATGAAGCCCGATGATGTATTTTACAGTGTGTTTTCTATTTTCGAGAAGTCGAAAATACACAGGATGTCTATCAATAAGATGCATTTTCTCAGTTAACTTTTAGCCTGACAACAGTAAGGATCAAGGCAAGCGTTTTCATTTGTATATATAAGAGTGATAGAAGAAAGATATCAGGATCGCTGGGATGTCAACATGGTTGCGGATTTCTGCTGGTGCCTTAGAGAGACATTCCGACGCAGTTCAAAGCAATAAAAAGTTTTGTAAAAGTTCAGTTATTCAATAATAAATGAACATTTCTTGTTAACATAATAGTTTTTTGAATATTCAATATAATATTATTAAACCCATGTTTTGACATGGGTTTCAATTAGGAGCAGAATGTGTACCTGCTCGTTGTGATGTTTAATTTGTTACATACACATACATACATAAAATTTTATCATTGACACCTTAATTAGTTAAATTTTAAATATTTGATCAGCATAAAATTAACTTGATCTGATTGACAAAAATGAGTTACGTACACACTACAGTTAGAGAAAATGAATAAAAAATATTTCACATCACAATATCAACTGTGCGATATTATTATTATTATTGAATTATATAATATAGCTGTTTTGAACTTGTGCTTCTTCACATTTCCAGTTAGTACGATTTAACATCGTTTATCCTTTTGTATATTATGGCCAAATGTTCAGTTAAGAATTGGCGAATTTAGTCGCATGCAAATAAACACCTGTGTTATATATTTATTTGTAAAAGTTACAATTTCTTTTTCTAAATTCGGATTGTTTAGTGTATATTGCCGGACGTTTCCACTGCAATTAAATGTTTCTGTTATGTAAAATTTCAACATGTTTGATTAACGAAGCTAATTACTGAAACGATAGCAGTAAATAGTCACAATTAATATGGATAATTAATTTGCAAAGTTATTGTTACATTATGATCACAAGTTTTCTGATGAAATTTACAGTTGTCGTGGTAACTCTGTTTGGCCAAGCATGAATAGTTATATATACTTGATACATTTAAGAAATAATATTTTACTATATTCTACTAACAAAAATAATGGATTTATTGCTGAATTTTTTTTTATTTCGCAATTATTTTCAGTAATGTTTTTTCTATTTTTCGTATCATAGATTTTTTTTCTTCCCCTTTAAAGTTTGTATAACATAAAATACATCCATTTTTTCTCAAAAATAATGTCTCACTATATCACGAAGCTTTAGAAATCGTTAAAATAAAATTCGTTTTAGCCGTATTTTATTCATTTGTCTTATTGTTTGATAAAATTGAATAATAAATTGATAAATATTCTTAATAAATGCGAATCGTCTAAAAAAACAACCTTATTTTGTGTAATGAAAAAACAAATCAATTTTCTAAATATAGAAAAATTATTGTAGAAAACAACGCAAAAATAATTGATATCGAGTTTAATTAAATTGTATTCACCACAAGTAACATATTAAAACCCAATATATCCACAGGTATAGGTAATTTTACTATCGCTACTTTCTATAAAAAATGTGTAACATGCAAATATGTTTGCTTATTTCAAATATTCAAAGAAAATTTTTAAACGTTAAAATAATAAATGACATGAAAAATTAATTTTATTGTAAATTAATTTTTATCATTTAATTAAAATATATATTTTTAAATAATTATAAAACCCTATATATATATATATATGTGAGTATATATATATATATATATCTATTTGGCAAAAACCTACTTAACTACTACTTTAATAAAAATACCTATAAGTATCCTGATAAAAATTTAGTATTTGCATTAATAAAGATTAAATTTAAAATACGTAATAATTATTTACTTAAGTATTTATTTAAGTATTTATTATCAAAATTTAAAAAAAATATTTAGCCTAATTTAAAAATTTAGAATATTTTTTTAAATGTTAAAATAGTAAATGGCATGAAAAATTTAATTTTATGCTTTAGTAATTTTCATCATATATTAAAAAGTATACAATATATATTTAAATAATTAAAGAATCGACAAAAACCTACTTAGCTACTACTTTAATAACATTATCATTATAATAATTTCATTGTCAATTAATTCTAATCTCCTGAGAAAAAATACATTATATATTTTCAGTATTTATATTATTAAAGATTATCCTTAAAGTATTCTTAATAAATATTCACGTAAGTATTTCAAAAGTATTTATTTAAGTATTTATTATCAAAATTAATTAAAAAAAAATAAATAAATAAAATTAATAAAATTTAAAATAATATATATTCATGTTTCAATATTTATGTAAGGATTTATTTATTATTACTTATTTTTATAAATATTACCTTATTATTTGGGGTAGTTAGAATATTTCTTTATCATATATAATTTTTTAATTTTATTAAATATGCTAATTTATAACTGTGCTGGTGCAGGTAGAGGGGAAATTACAATGAAGAGTACGTACCCAGGCGTACAGAGGGGAGGAGGGGGTCCACATATTTGAAATGTGAACGTACGTATTTTATGGAACTAATGTCCCCTAAACTATGTCTGTGAACTAAAGTCGTATTCCATTTTGGATAATAAGCCTAATGTCTATTTTCAAAGAAAGGAATACTGAAAGGATACCTGCACTTCACAATCACCCGATGCATCTTGATTAATAAATTAATTATATAATTATTTAAAAATAATATGTTATACTAAATTTTATACTATACCTATTTAAAACTGTTGGTTTTGTATTTTAGAAGAACTTGCCGGAAGTTCATGTTAAATCTTTATTGCACGTCGGATTGAAATATTTCGGAAGTCCCACATAATGTCTTCGCTACAAACCAGGAAGTTTCGGGTTCCAAAGATTTAGTATTGCTACGAAAACGCCTTGTGCTAATATTCTGTGTTAATGAAAGATGAATCATGATGGAAATTTATTACTGGTGTCTAATACATTCTATAGTGGGATCTAATTACACTGATTAATACAGTGGTAATAAAAATAATAACAAATACAGTTATACTTTTTACGATAATTGATGTAGTTGCAATACTCCATATATAAAAAACAATTTTAAGGGCAATGCTTGACACAGTTACCCATGTTTGCGTTGATTGACACAGTTGCAATAATCGATACACAAACACTTGTTAGAATGATTGACACGGTTACAATAATCGATACAAATTGTTGCAATGATTGACACAGTTGCAATAATCGATAATCAAACAATTGTTAGAATGATTGACACATTTGCAATAATCGATACAAATTGTTGCAATGATTGACACAGTTGCAATAATCGATACACATACATTTGTTACAATGATTGACACAATTACAATAATCGATACACAAACAATTGTTAGAATGATTGACACAATTACAATAATCGATACACATACAATTGTTACAGTGATAGACAATTACAATAATCGATACACATACATTTGTTACAATTATTGACACAATTTCAATAATCGATTCACATTCAATTGTTACAATGATTGACATAATTACAATAATCGATTCACATTCAATTGTAACAATGATTGACACAATTTCAATAATCGATACACATATACAATTGTTACAGTGATATACAATTACAATAATCGATACACATACATTTGTTAGTATGATTGACACAGATGTAATTGTTACAATAAAATTGGTACAGATTAATACAAAATTGATACATTTTCAATAGTTACAATGGGTTATAATCATCTCAATGTGATTTAAATGTTTAGAGGGATGTTTTAATATAGTCAATAAGCAGAATACGCAGAACACATCGTACTTTTGCTGCTATAGCCAGAAAGGGTTAACTTTGCCGATTGCAGATATATGTGAGTGGAAGGACAACATATGTTCATAAAAATATCATCATCATACCTTTTTAAAAGAGAACCGAATTCTTCATCGACTATTTGGAGAGGCGATAGAGTGTAGATATGTAATGTTGACAATAGAGACCATTCCATAGAAATGATCAATTAATGAAAATGAGTAGAGATACAACTGCAAGCTCGATTGTTTTTCCACAGACAGAATTATAAATCAGAATCCGATCAATGATTGCTGAAATTACATTTCTCGAGGGTTGATTTCTTGAGGTGGTTGGTGGTGCTACATTGGAATATTTATTGCAAATTGAGAAACTAGTTGCCAACACCTTTTTACACTATTATTGTAATTCTGGTAGAACAGTCAACTGTTACTTATTTTCACTTCAGCTGTTTTTGCTGTACTTCATTATAAATTAGTTTTCGCTTATTTTGTCTGCAATTTTTAACATTCCAGAATTTGAAACAAAGTTTTTCAAATATATAATTAGCTGTCTTGATATATCTAGTAGTGGAAATAATTTAGATGAACTAAATAGAAATTTATTCACTATTGTACAATAAAAAAAATTGGTTAGTTAGTTGATCCTGCAAATTTAGAAATTATTAAATATCTTGAATCTGAGCTTCTTTGAAATCTGTGCGAATAGCTTATCAACGTTTTATCATATAGCATAAATCATGAATTAAATAATATATTTTAGTTATATTTAGGTGAAATGGTGCGAGAATCAAGAGTTAGAAAAATAGCTTTTTGAGCTTATTCACATTTCTACATATAGACATATTGATATAATAAAGATAAAGATAATATAGTAACTCAAACTAAGCGTTAAAGTAAAGGAAAAGTAACGGTTAGTAAGTAAAGATGGACATTAATTTTAATTATTTCGAATGTATTCATACATTTTACTTTTATGTTATAAAAATAAATATGTATCTTATTTAATGGAGGTTAATGCTTAATTAAAATGTTAATGATTAATTTAAAGTTTAATGCCAACTTATTCATCTTTCATTTTCTTTACTTATTTCTAAATTGTAGATAAAGTGTTGTTTGCATGCGAAATCCTTTTTAGGTATAACTTGTAGACTCTAGCGTTGCATGTAAAAGCAATAAAAATGAAAAGTCCTTGACTTGCGATGAGCCAATTACAAAATATGCCAAAAATCGGTGATCTCATCCAAATGTTCAACATCGGAAGGATCCAAGCAATGCCTAAAAGAGCGCCCAACTTTAATAATATTAGAATAAATACCTTATTCTTATAATTATCGGTCGTTTTGTTTAGCCCAGACTGCGACACCACAAGTGAAGTCTCCTGAAAAGTCCTACAAATACCAGCTAGAGTCCAGATATACAGAACAGTTGTCGTTACAACGAGAAGAATCGATGGAATTGTGGTACCAAATAATATTGGATAACCTGAAGCCAGCCAACAGAATTGCCCATTGAGGTATTGTATTTGGAATCCCTCGAAACAGTTGTCGCAAAAACTAAGTCCGACAAATACAGAGACATAAACGAAGGGAGGTAGATATACTAATGCAGATAGCTTTACAACTTTAGAGAGACTAGCAGAGTCGCTTTTGTGTTTTGAATTAAATGCTTTCATTGAAGTGTATGACAGACATACGCTCCACGAAAAGACCCACAGAGTAATTAAATGAAGCAATACAGCACCTCCCCGGCACAAGTTTTCACCTAGACGTTTCAGGGTCATCAATGACAAAAACACATACATAACATAATAGAGACAGAAACAGCTGCAGAATTGCAGAGTGCAAATTCCAGGCAATGATTGCAATTCATGGAAACAACTATATGTTACTATGGTGACTAGTAAACCGACAATAGATAGAGGAGTTACAATCATATTGACCCAGCTGTTAATTAAACTGGAAAGATCCTGTGATGCTGGATACAAACACTGGTTAAGAAGGACAAGGGAATCACGAATTGTTAATTCGCCAGATAATCCTTGTTTTGAAAACCAATTAAAAATTGATGTTTTGTTGACATCCGATACAATTTCAAAGAGAGATGTAATGCAACCATAACCCGTTGTATTGACAATATATGTTATATTTTGGTAATTTGCATTATTAAAATCGCTATTTGAGAAATACATTCTCCGCTCGACCATGTCAATAGAGGTAATGTCCGTACCATGAAGCGTTTCAAACATCGAATAACTTTGGAGTGTAACGTTAATTGATTCAACATTTGATATGATTATATTTTGATCAAAATGTTGTAAAACATAGTTGATATCTTCGTTCACTTCTAATGTTGAGTTATCAATACTAATAACAATTATATTAATCATATCTTTAACCAAAATGGTAGTTGTTAAATCTGAATATTGACCATTGTCTTCAAGACTTCGAATATGGCTACACATATTATGATATCTATTTGGCAGAAAATATCGACATATTTCTTGGGTTTGGCTGGAACTGTCATTCCACTGAGGAATTTTAATTTCTCCGTTTATAATGAATTCAAAATAAAATATGATTTTAGGATTCACGCATCTTTTTAACAGAGGTGCATAAACGTGTCCGGCTTCGCACTTGTCAACTAAGCAAAATTCTAGGTCGTCTTTTTTTAATACTGCGCTTTTACCACACTTGCTCTTAAATATATAATATTCGTCTCTCGCCATAAAAAGGTTGCTTGATCGGCGAAAATCAATAAAAAGAGCAAATGAAGGTATTTCCCTTTTATAAGAGTTTATAGCAAAACTTTCGTCTGGATTGCCTAGACATTTTGAGCAATTAATAGCAGCTTCAGAGGCACAGAATGCATTTTTATAGTGTAGGCATTTATTAGGACTGGATGCATAGCATAACCATTTTAGAAAATTGTTTCTTGTGCTGTTTTCATAAACATTCGGCGGTTCCCTCTTCATTGATGTGTATGGGTTTCCGCAATTTTCGAAACCAATAAACGAAGATGGTATGTTTATTCCAGATGAAATCAAAACCTCATTTGACAAAATTCGAGCGCAACTGTCATAATAAATGCGAACCTTTCTATCATTTGAAAGATCCTTTTGTTGCAAGAGCTCTAGCAGACTATCATTGCAGTACCGAACATCCAGAATGGGAAAACCATACTTTAACCCTGTGTTGCATTCAGCACAAAATCGGTTAAAATACACCACACTCAAAGAATCCCCAGTGAATAGCTGAAATCTCTCGGGGTCATCATAAATGCCTCGTTGTTCACACTTGTCTTGCACCATTTGTGACACTAGAACATCCATATTGCACTTCGAAACAACAGGCACTGAAACTATCTGGGGTGACTTCTCCGTATTGGCCATAACGGCAAGAAGGCAGGTGTATCGAGGGTTACGATTGGACCGTAGTATAGAGGTCCAATTATGCAGCAAGTGTGTCGGGCAGCAGTTCCCAACTGTGGCGCAGTGCATTTCATAGCTGCACTGTTGGTCTTCAAAACACTGAGAATGATGTTGAAGGCTGCTGTAGCCATTTACAACGCCAATTTCACCTATAATATAAATGAAAGCATTAATTAACTACATGTTGTTGAAATATATATACATGTAATGCAATCTTACAGAAACTAAAGTTAAACGGTGACAATGAGTAAAAGTGATCACATTTAATGTAACTTTAAATTTATATATATTTGATCAAAAAATGTGGTAACATGACAAATATTAGATAAGCAATAATGGGAAAATCTAATATCGTAGTTTTCGTAGATCCGGCAGACAAATTCCAATGTTTTCAGCAAAAAATGAGTCTCGTTATCTATGTGTCACTCTATAAACATTAAATTATTATAATATGTCATTTTTAAACATGTTCAAGCTAACAGGAGAAACAATGACACATTGAAATACTATTATCGACAAAAGATTCATGTTTCAGATCAAGATAATGACAGAGTGACAGAAATTTAATGACAAAGCACGTTGACATTGACATTGATTGATATTTATTTGACATTGATTTAAACATAAAATCCCCTTTCTATAATAATATATTGTATTAGTAGTAGGAGAGGTTTTGATTCTGGTTCATCACCCATTATTTTTTAATTTTAATTTTTAGTTGTTAAGACTTCCTGTGTGTTTGCTTAAACAAGATAAAGGTCATTCCCGAGTAAATTAATTATGGTGAATTTGATTTTGCTATTTAAAATGTGATCGGAGATAAGGTTATGATGCTTCCAGAGCTATTACCACGAACGGTCGTACGTACTTGTGAACTATCAACTCCACTTGTTAATTCACCAAACTTAATGTCAGATTTAATGGATTCCAAATGTAATTCTACTTACTACGCAGTAAATGGAATCCTGACATCCTGACAATTTCTACAGACCATCTAACATTTTTTCAAACCATCTAAATGATTTGAAAACACACAAACGATGATTTAATTTCATTATAATTTTGTGAAAAGTTACTGAAAAAGGTATTAATATATAATCACATAAAGTCTAAATTACATAGAGTAGCAGACCATTACAATTTTTGTGACTTAATCGACACTTTTGATAACGTTTTGTATAAACTTTAATATTGTAATCGAAAACTACCAAAAGTCTGTAGATATTGTCAAAAGTAAACTCCTTCTGTTGTTGAGAATGACCAGTGAATATTCTATTAACAACATGATGAAACGTTTATTCCTTATAGTGATATCACATGAAAAATAATTTAACATTATTCTGACATTCTATAAATATATATATATATATTGATCTGTGTATAATGACACTGGACCATGTTGGAAAGGGAATACGATTTTTAATCTATTAGATCCAACATTAAGAGACGTGAGCGCACGAATATGGTTGTTCGTGGTAAAAATTGAAAGCATCATAACCTTATCTCAGATAATCTCCTAAACAGGCGATCTTGTTGAAATCGACACAGGTAGTCATAGCAGACACAAATACAATGGGGTAGATAATTGTAGAAGTGATATGGATATAGGTGGAGTAAATGGTTTAGGGGGGCAGAGTCCGGAGGAGGGAGGGGGTTAGGATTGTGATCGAGAGTTGAATACTCTAAGAATACTCATATAGTGGTTTTAAATAAATATATTGTTTATTTCATGATTTATTGTACAAATTTTATAAATATTTGAATATGCATATTTTGATAATGTTTTCCAATTATTTTTTTAATGCACTTATTACTTTATATATATATATGTAAACGTAGATGTAAATTTATATTTATGTATGTGTATTTTGTTAATACGTTGGCAATTAATTATAAGAGTTTTACCAAAATTAGTTGAAAGCATTTAAAAGTATGACATTGTTATTTTTTTGAAATACAGGAAAGAATATATTGTTTATTATGCGAATAAGAATATGTTAAAAAATATATAAAGTGAGATTATTACGTTGAACATTGTTTTTTAATATTTGTTTAATGTTCGACATATTAAAAATATTTATAACATAACTTCGAATAGATCATTTTAATGTAATATAAGTGAAGCGAAAGTGTTCAAACAATACTATTTCCGTCATTAAAAAATTAACCAAGTTTTATGATTTTGATAATTAAAAACAAATACAAATTTATTTTCTATTACTTTTCAGTTTCTACTAAACATAATTTGCATTAAGTTGTTGTACTAGGAAAACAGAGTAGATAGCTAAATATTTATACATATATTAATATTTCATTAAAAAAATTAAACATAAAATTCTAAAAATAATTTTTGGTATGGTAAAATTATTAAATGCTATTTAAAATTTTTATATTGAATTGTTTTTGAATAATTTTACTAAAATTCTGTATAATAAGAAAAAAATTTATATTTAAAATTGTTTCTATTTTTAACGCAAGTATAAATAACTGTCATATTTCAAACTGATAACTACATTTAGTAGGTTAACATTATATTTCAATGAAAGTTTGAATAAAGTGAGCCATACTAGTATTATTTAATCATTTATAATTTTCGAGTTTTGAAAACTTTTTGTTGTTCATATATTTTTAATAGTGTTTAGTTGGAGAATACTTATGGTTGAAAATGTAATCAAAAATAAAATAAAAAGCACTTACTATTTACATCCAATGCGTATATCGGATCGAAGTGTAATTTCTCGTTTATCTCCGTTTCACTATTGCATGGAACTGTGAAATAAGTAATGAGATGAAAATATCATAAATTTTATATAATAAAATAGTTTAAAGTACGTACAACATAAATTTAATGAACTTTATTACAAAAAAATTAACGAAAGATTAAATAATTTCGGCATGTACGTTCTTTAAAATGAATAAATATATCTTTAGATATAATTCACGATTGAGACATCATGATATATTTTTTAGATTATTAAGTGATCACTTTGCAGAAGTTAAGACATATTCACATGGATGTTAATAAGTACTTATGTTAAAAGGTTAACTTAAGCAGTATAAGAATGATAAAAGTTAATACGTATTTAAACGTAAAACATTTAGATGAGATGAATAGGCGAGATTAAATGAAAATTGTTAATATATTCGAATGAGAATTTAAAATTTTATTTTTAAATTAAAATTATATATTTTTAAATAGGCGTATATTCAAATGTGAATGTGAAATGTGAAAGTGAAAGTGTATTCAAATGTGAAAGTGAAAGTGTATTCAAATGTGAAAGTGAAAGTGTATTCAAATGTGAATGTGAAAGTGAAAGTGTATTCAAATGTGAAAGTGAAAGTGTATTTAAATGGAAGAAGTGGAAATGTGTTCACATTTAACAAGTTATACAAAAACAGTATTTAAAATCTTTTCATAACTTGTTTTATATATTGGAACATATCCATGAAATCTTTTCAACAATATTATAATAAATAAAATGTATTTAAAGTAATACATTTTATTTGGAAATAAAATTTGACACATGTTAGATATTAAGTTAATATGTTCGTGAAGAATTCACGGGAAAAAACTCACCAGAAAGTTCTGTTGTAAATAATAACAAATAAATACTTGATAATGTTATCATTTCATAAATAATGGTATGCATTCTTTGTATTTTCACAACAGCAAACAACAAAAAAACTCAGAACTGGGCATCGAGGTATATGAAAAAACCTTCTATCGCACAATCCGTTATTTCTATATATCGTAACATTCCAGTGATTTCATTGGTTACTATGCTGTGTAATTTATTATTATTAAGTGGTCCAATAAGATATTTTAAAATTTTATAAATCTTAAATCTCGTATAAATTAAAAATATTATTTCAAAATATAATATTTTAAACTGTTTACTAAAAGTCAAATTAAATGTCTGATATCATTTTCACCACTGGACCCATTTTATAAAATTCAATTTTAAAATGCATAATGTCTATTTTAAATTATTTTTATTATATACATACATATTATAACTAGCTCTAGTGTTATTAAAATATTAGCTTATAATTATATAACTATGTTTTATTTAGGTTTTTTTTGAAACATCAAAATTTTCAGGCAAAACTAAAAACTTTTTCTTTTTATTTTAATTATATTTTAATAGAAATATTAAAAATCTGAAAAATGTAAGTTACATGGTACAAATAATTATAAAAGTACGAAATATATTTGAACATAATTACTAAATATATAGATATGAATACTACATGGTTCAAAGAGTAGAAAAAAAGTTATAATTATATTTGAATACTATATAAGTATTCTTGAAAAAAAAGTAAACTCAGACCTGAGGGGGGTCCACTGGACTCTCGGGGTCTGTGTAGTACACATGTCGATGGATATTTTCTCAAACGACATGTCATCTGGTACGTCCTTACTAATAATGAATTTACATATGGGTTAAAAGTTACTTGAATAATCATGTTAATTTTGAGAAACAATAACAGGTATGTAGGGTCCATTGGACCCCCCACAGGTCTCTGAGGGTTAATCATTTATCAATCACAGTTTGGAATAAAAGATTTTCCAAAATATATTTTTTAATATTATGAAAATTCACAATTCAAGATTAAAAAAGCACAATTATGAATAATTTGACCAATTTATTATTTAAATAGTTTTGTTACGGGACATGTAAATCAAAAAGGTCTTATAATAATTTTAACTTTTTCTACTCCTGTTACTACTATAATATTTGAAAAATATATATTAAACGTTTATTGCACAACCAAGTTATTTAACAAGATGGCAGACACCGCTTACCTCTTGCCCGTAATTTTGGATATGGCACGGGACCCAGATAACACTACTACATATATAATAATTTCTAATGAAGCATCTCAAATATATCTGCAAGAAAATGAGGACCTCACTAATACCCAATAAAATTTCACTTTTTTTTTCTTATCAAATATTGTAACATTAATAATGCATTATGTCAAGCTGTTACTCTTTATCAAAAAATGGGATATAATATCATTTACATAGATATTACATCTAAACTGAGTTTAACTTTATATTTAAGAACTGGAATAGTATAATAATCAGTTTAGACTTGAAAATATTGCAATGTATGCGTGATATATTCATAAATTCACGATGTATCAATATAGTCATTAATATTCGAAATCGTTACATATTAAAACCGTCACTGTCTAATTCGCAACTAAAAAAACCTGCTAATATAAATATGTCGCCAATTATGATAAATATTGACGACATCATATTCAATACCAGTATGTACCAGTTTGTTATGAAGTTACTTCTGAATTTGTCTCTCGCCATCCCGTTTCCTTCTAATCACCTTTTTTTATTTTGCCACCAACTCTTCTCTATTTTCTGCTATTATTAAACATGTTTTCCTCTCAATTTATTTTCATTCTATAAATTACTCCCTTTGTAACCATTTCCGACATGTTGTGATTCGAGTAAACTCTTGTTAACAAATGACAGAATAATAACTATAACTGTTATTCTTTTTTAAAAGAAATTTTAGATTAATTTTTAAAACAAATAGTAAACATACTAACTGAGACATAACCACTTTTCATGTTACTAGAAGTACACCTGGAATAATTACTAATAATTGATGGTAATACGTTTCATATACATTACTTTAAAGTATATTTCATTACAAATGATGTTGTATTGTTTGTTATTTAATTATCAATGGAAAATTATCTATAAAACTAATTACTTCAAAAGTTTCACTCCAAAGATTCGTCCATGTCGATATACACATTCTACTTTTTCAAGTTTTAATATGTGTATTAATTTATTTTTTATTATATTAAAATTATTAAATTTTTATATTCAATTTATTCGATTTATATTTTCACTATATTAAATTTTTATTAAAATTGTATTTTAGTGAAGTGAATATTTACATTATAATTTTTTAAATAAAATATGTAAATATGTATAATCTTTTGATATATAAAATATTATGTCAAAATATATTTTTTCGACACATTTAAAGTGCTTTTATATTTTATATTTGAATAATAATATGATATGTTCATGTAGTAAAGATTTACCTATTCATTATTTTATAGCCATTTATAATTAAAATATTTGTATAAAAAAGTTTTTATTATTTAGGTAATGAATAATTTTATTACACTTCAAAAGCAACAACAATATCAAATCAAACACACGATAACATATTATTAAGTAATAAATAAAATAATTAATTGTTAAGTCATGGACATGTTTACACATTGCTGAGTCATGGACATGTTTACACATTGCTGAGTCATGGACATGTTTACACATTGCTGAGTCATGGACATGTTTACACATT
>JAUZND010089762.1:0-15279 GCA_034780555.1 Coelogynopora nodosa
GAGGGGTTGGGAGGGGAGGGGAGGGATATATTTAAAACACTGAAAATATGTCAAAATTAATCAATTTTAATAACGCTAATCATCAATTTTTTCAATAATCTATCATTATGTGTTTAAAATCACTTTGTAGATCTTAAAAAACTGGTCAACATAAGGATGAATGAAATAAGTTTATTGAAATTTACATGTGTTCAAAAGTGATTCAAAATGTTCCGTTTCAATTCAAATGCTACGTATATGAATTGAAACTTTCCATATTTATTTGAAATTTATTAATTGAAAAATTGTTATTAACAATTTGAATTCCCGGGATTAATATTTGTCAATATTTAAATTTAAGATACTTGCTGTCATAAAATTAGTGAAATCAACTTATATAAAAGTTCATTGTCAAAATAATTTGTTTTAGAAAAATGGCGTCTTCTTTAGTTAAGTGCGCTATGGAACCGTAATGCTTTAGTAATACAATCCGTGTTTGAGTTTGATAGTATACCATTGTGTAGATCATAAAGATTTGAAGGTCGTTATTAAAAATAATTAATTAAAGTCCTTATTATTTGGTGTTAAATGTTCCGTGTTTTTCGATGTGCTTCGGACATCTAAAAACACACGTTACTTTTCGTGTTAATTTAAATGTTGTAAAATCCTGCATTTTCGACATTTTCCGACATTGTCAGCCAAATTATCTCGAGATTACGTTCAATAATAAATCAATGCTCATGTCTCCCATGGTAACCCTCATTTTGCCCCTGGTTCCCTATGCCAAGTTTAAAATGTTTAGAAAACCATTTTCAACGAACCTAGTAGGCGAAACGAAAAAGAAAAACGTAAAAAAATCAATATCATTTATTCTCCGCCGGAGATTTTTCGTTTATTTTTTAAAAGTTTATTAATCAATTACTTATTTAACTCAGAAATCACAAATTCTTTGCATTGCACCATGTCTCTTGATACTTTAATTTCAGTAGAATAAACGCTCAGAATCTACGGATAATAAATATTAGTCTAGACTACTGGGGTGTAGAGTCGATACTCGACTCACTATTATTTCCTTTTGTTTTTAGAACTTGGGAAAATTTTGCATTTTTTGGTGCAAAAACCGTGGAAATCGGCCTTGTCAAACTAAAAAGATAATCGTTTAAATTTTATTTTTATTGCAAGTGAAAAATGAACTATTGATTTTTACTGTTGTTGACCGTTTTCAGCTCTGTAGTAACTTTTAATAAGAGTCAACAAATATTTTTATAAATATATAAAACTTTTAATTTTTTTAATCATATTGATAATAATAATCATTAATATGAGATTTTTAATATATATATTTACTATGGTATATTGAATATTAATATAAGTTCTATATTACTCTATTAAAATAAAATAATAATATAGATAATTTAATTATTTTTTTAATTAAAATTTTAAAAAATGTTTTCCTAAAATTTGAGATAAAATTTGATAATAAATAGTAGATAATAGCTAGATAAATAACTATAGTATTAATATTAATTCTGTCGATTCAAAATATAAATAACATCATTCTGGTAATTTCAAATTATTTATAATGAAATCAATATTGTCAATCAATCAGCCATATTTTTTAAAACTTTTGGAATCAATATAAACCTTTTAGTAATTCAAGCGTGAACGATATACACTGATCAGTGCATAGATATATTATAATTGTTTATCTATATTAATGAACTTAGCGCAAATAACTTAATAAAGAACTTAACTATTATATCCCTATGGATCAGTGTATATCACTCAAAATTTAACATAAGCATAATTAACAATAATTGCTACAATTAATTATTAATAAATTTTATTGAATTTGATTATACTACTAAATATACCGTAATAGAAGTATAAAATTTTTATTATTGCACATCTTACTTTCTTTAAAATAATATATAACTTTATATTAATGTTGAATCTCCTCTATCCATTTCAGCTAATATTATAATAATTTTTTGATTAATTAGTGCCGATACATTATTTAATTCTTTTTATGATTACCTGCGATAATAAAATTTTTTTTTTTTATAAATTTACATTTTGTCACAATGTTATTGTTTTTTCTACTGAAAAAGAAATATACTCCAAACAACTGGGATTATTTTTTATTTGTAATTTAGAATTGTTTATTTACTTATACGTTTATTATACGTTCATTTATTACACCTCTATACAAATTCTTGTATACATTTTTTGTTTATTTAATTATGCAAGTTTATAGTTTATTGATTATTTACAGCAAATCTTCATCATAAATCTTTCCAAACATAATTATACATGCTAACTATTCCTATATAGCATGTTTCTAGTCCTAGGGAGCAATACTATATATAATATATTCACTATAAACACTCGTTCCTTGAATCATTTTTGTTAAATACGAAATGAACTTTGATTTGGCTAATTTAAAATATCTCTGATTACTCCAATTTGAGCGATATATACATGGACGTACTGACAAACATAAAATGTAATAATTTAATTTCAACCTTTTTTAGATAAAATTGTATTATAATAATATTATTGACTAATATTACTAATATTAAAAGGCAAGTAGCCATTATTCCACTTAGAATAGTCTATTTAAAACAAAGATTTAAATCGAAAGATATTATAGGTTATGACTTGTACAATAATAATTTTGATTTGTACCGAAAGTTTATATTTCAAACATAACGGACGAACTGCTTTTAAAAATGATTAATTTAAGATTGCAAACCTTTATTTATATTGATATATTTAACTATATGCGCGGCATAGAAACATAATAGTATAATTTAATTATGCGTGATAAGACTGTAAACAATCAAAACAAATAATTTAAAAAAATCTTTCTATGGTATAAGTAAGCGGACAAACAAACATTTCCTCACCCAAGGGCATATTTCCACGACACAATCTATTAAAGAAGCACTTCTACGCATTGAACCCCTTCTAGTTCTATATGCTTCTAGGATTGTTTTACAAATTTGACCAGCACACCACCACTTAACAAGAATTGTCAGCCGCTCTGCGATTGACCGCTGGGTTATCCCTCGCGTCATTATCAGCACAAGGACAAGAGCGTCGAGACCGTAATTGAGTCAGCCACTTCAGGGTCGTCTCGATTAATTGAAAGACAGGAAAATTAACGCGTATAGATCACCTCTACAGTTTTGCCGGAGGCAGGGCGATAATGTTCAGAGTCGGAGAAAACAGCCCTGTCTATACTCTACAGCATCGCGGGGTTCGTCGGATTTATTTTATTCTCTCTGTGGACTAGTTAGTGGATTTGCAGTATATGAGATGGATCTCGCGTTTCTGGAAAGTTGTTCGTATGATCTATTTGACCCGTCAATTGGCGTTAGTTGCCCCGGTGCCCCGCTGGATATGCTCGAATTGGGACCGAGTCCGGAGCTGGGATACCCATCAGAATTTGACGGCGGAGACGAAGGGCCGCCCCGTGTTGTGGCCAATGTTCGCGAGAGAAAGCGCATGATGAGCATCAATTCGGCCTTTGAAGTGAGAATAAATTAATTTTAATTTTATATTATTATTATTATTAATAATGAGGATCTTCGATAAAATAATATACTGTACATAATGTTCCTCACACTGATTGATACAACTTTTGAAAAATAGTTTTAATAAATTTAACTGCAATTCAAATGATGGTTTCGTAAAATGATATCCATTTTGTTTTCACATTAAAAAAATATAATGTTAAATAAAATATTTTTTGACAATATCAATATGTATTTAATTCAACAATTTTCATTATTTAATTATATATTATGTTATCACTTATCACTTATCTTAAACCTTCCATTACTTACATAGATATTGTATATGTCTATAATATGTTGATTAATCAAATATTTTCATGCAAGAGGATATTATATTTTTTCTATTAGTTTTATATATATATAAAATATGTAAGAGTATATTAACAAACTAATTTAACTTACCTGCCTATAACTCTAAATAAGTATAATTTTGATCCCACTATAATATTAATATAGACACATAATAATAATATACTCACATAAGACACATAGACACATAGTAAGAATATACACACAATATAATAAAATCAACACATGTTAGCTAATTAATACATCTACAAAAAACAATACGCCATGTACATACACAAGACTAATTAATTGCTATATTCAGTCCATATCGGAATTTGATGATGGGGGACAAGTCAAAAAGGTATAATGCTCTAATCGTGTGAGGCATTAATACTATAATAATGAAATTAGGACAAAATCAGTAAAGAATGATATATTATCGAGCATATTTTTACATATATTCATCTTTTTATTCCACACATCATTAGTTTAAAAAATAATTAATTTGATACAAAATAAGTTTGAAAATTTAAAGTAGATTTTATTTAGTTGTTTACATGTCAAAAGTCATGAATATACAGTTAATACCATTAGGACATACCTACATAAATAATAAATAAATAAAATAAATAACCTACATAATAAATAAACATATATTGCGGACAACTAGCGATTCTGTGGAAGTAACTGAAGATTTACTGGAGGCAGCTAGAAACTTATAGGGGGAAGCTTCATGGAGCTAATCATTGGCATTTAGTGACATCATTAACATTAGTAACATCATAAACAATATTACCAGGGCCTTGAATCAGGTGATGTGAGTCATAAAAATGGGATAAGAAATGATATATTTTCTAAATATTCCTTATTTATTAATTTAATTGATCTTTTTTCTTACATATTTATATTGAATAATACATAGACATACACCGTTTTGAAAAATCGTAACTTTGCAGGATGCTATATATATATTACGCGTAATAAAAATAAACTCAGACATGCAAGAAAAGGTTGATATACAGTTAGGCAGTTTTTTAAGCCATTTGTGTACTATAATACGTTATTAAATTAAGCCAACAAACAGTGCTCATATGAGTTTCTGGATAATGTGTAAAATATGCCAGGCATACAAAGGTCACAATGCCCGTCAACTCTTTCATTCGTTATCTATAACGATTAATTTATATAATATATTATCACATATATATATATATGCAACACCACAGGAGCTGCGGAATTGTGTTCCCACCTTCCCCTATGAACGACGTCTGTCTAAGATCGATACACTTCGACTAGCCATCGCCTACATTGGTCTCCTCCGCGATATCCTCAACGATCCAGTTATCCAGGACCCGGTGCATTTCATTGCAACCCGACTTCAGAGTCGGACTAGGAACCGCTTCACTTGGTTTACTAGTGGTAATATTCTACATATTTAATAATAGTAATTAAAAATTAGTATATAAATCTATAATTTTTGGAACTGAGATGATATTATTCTATTATTAACTCTTGTTTTATAAATTAAAGAAATTATATATTTTTTCAATATGGTAAACTTGGGTATGCATTAAAAATATAATAATATCTCTCTTTCCTATTTGTCAACAACTAGGCCTATACCATAGATATAGTATAAGACTTGGTATTATATAAAATATTTGTAGGTATTTGCAATATAATATGATGTAATAGATATTAATCATTATATTTTAAATGACGTCTATCTTAATTTCTTACTTAATTTCTTAATATTTTACCTCACACCGTCAAACTTTTCTGCTTGTTTTCTTCTAAAATTTATTAAAAAAATTGTTCTGTTGATTTTAAATTAATTCAAATTTGTTTTTTATCGTTTTGATAAGCGTGAATAAAAAATATTTGACTCTTTTCCTTTTAATTTATATAGCAAAAAATCACCCTCTGTTATTAATCCCAACTTTATCCATATGGTTTATTTTTACCTTTTTGAACAGATTTAATTACTCGTCTGAATTGGATACAGTGGGAACGACTTGGCAGTTCTGAAGAAAGAATAGATTTCACTTCACTCTTTACAAAAACCATCCTGTGAAGATTCAGATTCCAGAGTTGAACCGGATAAATTGAAGATCACACCGAGGTCATCCAAAAATTATTATTATCAATTTTGTCCCAAAATAATATTCTAATATTGAACATTTTATTACCAGAATAAGCAACCATTCATTGGTGATGCATTCCAGATTCTTACCTTAATTATTATTGATTTCAACAATATTTGTTTTTAACATAGAGGTATTTTGTTGTTTTTGTTTCTGAGACGGCCATCTCTTCATTGTTTTTATATATTTCCGAAGACACTATTAAATATAAATAATAAATTGCATTGTAAATAATTTGTTCAGTTTGTTATTTAATCAGCAATTTGTTGTTTGTAAAAAATAATATTCTCGATAGTTTGACTTTCTATTCATGTGTTAATAAAGTTGTATAATTTTCATTTATCATTTTAATGTATCAACTTATTTACCAATAAAGTAACTCCTTAAATACTGATTTTATTCATTCATTTAAAATTACACAAGTATAAATTTATTTCTAAACTCTGCTCTAGATTGTTTGGTCCAATGCATCTTTTATATACCGTCCTTTAACGTATACAATGTATACTTAATCGTTTACGTAATAAGTTTATGTCGATATTTCAAAATAACTACTAAGTAGATAAGTATATCATTATAAATGCATTAATTAAATATCGTGGGGAAATTTTAATTAAAATACTATTTAATTAAATATTTAAAAAATTATATTCCATACTGTCAATTGACCAGAAATCACAATTTATTATAATATACTATAATAGTATATATATATATATACATATACTATATGTAAAGTATAATATAATACTATAATAATACTATAGGCCTTATTAACAGGTGAACTTTTTTACCTAAGGATATTTGAACAGTCAATCGATATATATATATATATTAATTATAATTAGTTGAAAATTAAACACTTTAATAAGTTAATGCATTAGTTTGTAACTTACTAAAAAGTTTGTTATTTTGTTATAACCAAACTGTTGAACCAGTAAAATATTTCAATCTGCATTAACATAACTATCCTCACTTTTCACCATAAATGGTCCTTTTAATTTCAACATTTAAAGTAATGTTTTATACTTAAAATTAGGTTCACAAATGGAGTATGTTCATTTTAATCCTGGATTGATTCCGCATGAATATTGGTTCTATAGTGAAAACATAATACACTATAACAGAACATTTGTTTTACCGAATATTTTCTGATATTTGACATAAAATAATATTCGATTTGGAAAGGCAGTTTCATAAAAATGTTTATAAATTGCTGTCATTCAATATTTTTTAACGAATTTATTATAAAAAGTATTGTTCAAATTATTGTTCATTTAATTAAATAAATTACTGCTATTTTGCTCTAGGCTTATATAGTTTAACTATTGTATATGTAAAATCTAAATAAAATCGTAAAATAAACATATCATAACGTTGATACATCCTATCAAATAGTTTATCATACAATGATATTTTCCTGTAATGTATTGGTCTAATTGTTTACATCAACATTTATCATCATTATGCATACTTGGAAATAACCACTATTCTAGACATATGATATATATATGTATTGTTAAGAGTGACATTGTTTAACGACATCAAGTTCACATAAGCTAACGGTAGGGGAAAAACTAGGTCGTCATGTGTATTGGCATTAATTTAAAGATGACAGGAAGTGATTCGCTCTTCCTACTAGGAATAGACAGAAAAACCGCCTAAAACTGTCGAAATTACCACGATCGGCACTCTTCGAAAGTCCACCTGTGTCTTCCTCTCTGCTCTAACGGAAATAGCGACCTGCTGTTCAGGGAAGTCAGTAGCTTCTGCGGAAATGACAAAAGTCCACTCGCATTTTGATCGCCACACTGATTCGCGGATTTCACATATACACGTATTCTTGGTATTAAGTCTATCAGAACAGTATATTATGTACTAGGATTCGTGGTAGAAACAAGTGTACGAAGAAATGGATATTCGTCAGATTTAACTACATGGTGTATTATATTTAATTCCAGGTTCCAGATAGGAGAAAAATTTGTATTTAAAACGATCAATGGTTCTACAAGAAAACTGAACATATTTATCTTATTATTTATATTATTAATATAGTTTTAAACCAGGTCGATTTTTTATAGATAGAGATTTAAAGAGATTTTACCCATTTTTTAATATCACATCTGTTAGTGGATCCAATCAAGGGTATACTGTTATAATAATTAACTATGCTGAAGTAGTATACTCCGATATGCAACCATTTTCTGTTTTTTATATTAAACCTTTGTTTATTTTAATGTAATAATTAAATTATCATCATTGTCATCTTTGTAAATAATCAAGGGCAGACCCAGAGCAAAAGTTTTTGTAATGCTTTATTTTCCATTTCAGAGTATTTAAATTAATAGCTAAAATGTCTCACTACATGCCTACCCCCCTTTACTGAATATGCTAGATCCGCAGTAATGTATTAATGTATGTAAATATGTATAATAATCTTGCTATATTTCATGTATATTTCTTCAATATCACAGCATTTAACGTTAAAATTAACTATAGTTGGGCACCATTTTTATTAGAAAGCTTGACATTTTTCAGGCATAATTAAACTAAACCAAAGAGAAAGACATGAAAAGTAAATAAATAGGTGCAAACATCGACACATATTTTTCTAAAATTACATATTTACTCGACCATCAAATAAATATAGACCAATAATTTCCTTTGTAGAAGCGGGAAAGTTTGTAGGTGTTCATTTGTCTGGGTAAGAAGCTTTCGATGTTATTTTTTGATGTTATAATTTGATGTTATGATGAAATTATTAAAACGATTTTCATTTGATATGGGTAATGAAATTAATGAATTGTTATAGATTTTCCAATAATTATTATAACAAGCTAATGATATTTGACAGATGTATATAATTTTCATTTAAATTTGTCAAATATATGTGTTCTAGATAATTTTTTATAAATAAACCGCTGAAAATATTGAATTTCAACAAAAACATCCCGAAAACTGCTTTATTTTATCTGTTTTATAATTTCAGACGGTTTTCTCTCATTCATAATTTAGCAGACTATGATAAGACGATAATTTAAAATAAGTATTAAATGGAGTCATAGTTGATTTGTAATTAAAAAATGTGTCATGTAAAAACTTCATATATGAATAAACATATATTGTATATTAGTTGTTGTTTTAATAAACCCATAGAGATCGGATAAATGAATGAATGAATAATTCATTCAAAAATTAAATAATATTTTATGTTTTTATATATTTTTTATATATTTTAATATATTTTTAATATATTATAATATATTTTTTATATATTTTAATATATTTTTTATATATTTTAATATATTTTTAATTTATTTTAATATATTTTTAATATATTTAAATATATTTTTATATATTTTAATATATTTTTTATATATTTTAATATATTTTTTATATATTTAATATATTTTTTATATATTTAATATATTTTTTATATATTTTAATATACTTTTAATATATTTTAATATATTTTATTATATAATTAGGTCTTGAACTTTTAACGAGAATTTATGAATCAAAAGGTATTATAGTCTGTCATAAAATCCCCATACTCTGTTTCTAAAGGCTTTCTAAAATCCTAAATAAAATAGTATTAAGATTGTAATATAATAATTTACATTCAATAACTATAAACTTGTTTGCTTACTGATATCGATGTATCTATTCCTTATGTTTGAATTTTGAATCTATGTTAATGTTAGTTTAATTATATTCATATTTACGTTTACTTTATTGCTGAATAAAACGTTACAGTTTAAGACTTATATACGTTTATTACAAAGATAACTTCAGTTTTTTTGTTTATATATGAGTTAATTGTAAACATTTTCAACTGCTATTGTTTTCACATCATTTCTATAATATACAGCTTGAAAGGTGCGTGAATAACTGATGTACAATAGTAGCCATACACTATTGTTATCGCAATTCATTAAGGTAAATAACCTACTTTGCAGCACAATATATGATGTAGTCACTAAGATATAGTAAAAGTATTATCTATATTAACCAATAACAGAGAATCAGATATTGGGAACAGGGTATTTGTGCTTCAACTATAATACAAAAGTACACACATAGCCAAGTCAGTATTTTATACTGGTGACCTAACATACGATAGACCGCGGTATTGCTATCATGAGCGTAATTTCTTTTTTTATTGAGTGTGTTAGCAAATATTGGACTTTTTACTCTTAGTGTTCAAGTCAGTACTCGACGAGTAAGTTTTTTTTGAATTTTTCTTTTTCAAAAAATTAATAATCTTAGTTTTAGATTCAATGTTAATAAATATATATATTTTTTTAATTGAAACTATAATTTTGTAATGTTACTTGCGTAGAAAAATATGATGAATACGTTATAAACAGTGGTGAAATGAACAACAAATAACGCATTAATCTAGATAACATTATCATTTTCAAAATACTGTCATTGTATTTTAACACAACATTTCAGGAAATTAACTAAACTAAACCAATGCTAAAAAGGGGAATACATCCAACACCACAATCCACAAATGAAAGGTTAAATTAAATATTAAAATTTATATTTCAGATTGACAAATACCAAACCTGTTCTCACTTTATACTTTCAATTATTGTTCGTTACCTATTTATGTTTTTTGGAGTTATAAGGTTGTTATTTTTAATTGGATACACTTTTTATTTAGATAGAGGCGTTTATTTATTTTATTTTATTTTATTTAATTTTATTTCAATTTAATTTTATAAATATTTTAATTTTATAAAATTTTTGTTATTATTTTTAAATATTAATTTTTGTAATTATTAAAAATAATAATTTTGTTTTCTTATTTTTTGTAGAGGTGTGTTTCTTTTTAGTACAATTCAAGTATGAATTCGAGTCCTCTCTCACGTTACCACAGTGAATTGGACAAGGTCTTCAGTGGGAACTCATCTCGGCTGCAGAGTGTGAACTACTGCAGGGTCGACGAACCACTGGATCTAACTGCCCCCAAAAAGAAGTGGCGACTGCAATACGGTAATGTCATATGAGAAAAACCCTATTTTAATATCTTAATTTTGTTAACTATAAAATTTAATGTGAAAAATGATAAACAATATAATATAATATTGCACAATAGATAGAAAAAACGGGAGTTTATTTTTATTACTTAGTGTATGAAATATATCATTTTGGTTATTATATGTTTAGGCTCACAGAAGCCCTCGCAATAAAAATGGAGACTCTTGCGGTCCTTATCAGTAAAGGTTAAAGCAATGACTTAAAATAATTAATTAAAATAACTAAAATTAATAATTACATATTTAATAATTAATAAATTTAAAATTTTATAAAAATAATTACTTAAAATAATGACCTAGCATAAATCTGCGTGAATCATATCAAAATGTTAATTTTTATTTTAGGGAACCCAGTTTGAACCCAGGTTTGAATACATGAACGTTGGTGCAGGGTATTTATCATTTTCTAAAACATTTAAAACATTTAATTGACAGGTTAGCATTTGCATTGACTGACAATATATTTTAATGGAATTACGTTTCAAACATGTATAAATCAAAATCATTCTCAAGCACATGCATTTCTTTACGCTATAGGCTATTATAAAATGAATTTTAAATAGATTTAGTTCACTTTTTGATAAAATGTAATCAGACTGTCACAAAAGTCGCCATACATTTTCTGGAATCAGTTTATCAGAATAAGGCTAGACTATAATATTATTATTGCAACATATACAATTTGACTATATAATACATAACCGTTTAAATTTGCGTTGGCATGTTAATAACTATATATGTATTTGAAATACGCTTTATAGTTAATTAAAAAATATTCAATCGGAAAAAAGATTTATATAATAAATTAATACGACAAATTCAAACGGAAATTAGTTTGGTACGAAGACCATTAAAATGTTATGAAATAGTGATACAACTTCAGTGTTGCTGGAATGTAATGAAATAAAGTAAACCAATATCAAATATATCTAAATATATTATTAAATCCTGAATAAAATCTGCATCACAAATGCCTATCGAGAATTATTTTTAGGTAACAATAATGAATAATGTTATGAAGACTCATTTAACATATCTTCTAAATGCTGGTTAAAAACAGCAAGACACGTTAACATTGAAATAAGTTTAGTAAAAATGAGTTAAAAAAACAGCGTTTAAAATCAGTACTTATTTTAATCAACAATATATGCTTACTTAGCATCATTTCCACAACCTTTACAATCTGCTTATAGAAATCAGAAAATACTAATAAAACAAGCTATATTGAAAGTGTTCTTTATCTCTGTCATGGAAGGTATAATATAATATTAACATAAAGACATAAATTACATATATTTGATATTTGGTCACTTTTCATTACTTTTTATTTATGATGTCTAAGTTTTTCAAACGTTGTTTATTGATAGTTTACAATAACTTTATATTATGTTTCAGATGAAGAAACGAATCGATTAATCAGAATTAAACGCCAGAACAGGACCAATTATCTGAATCATTTGTCGTGGCAGCAGGCGGCATTGTGTACGTTATTAATTATATTAACATTTTTATTTATTAAAAATTGATGCGTCTTTCAAAAATCAAAAAGCATTGTCTGGCGAATGGAAAATTGCTTTTCTTACAAAGATCTTATACTTAGTATTATCTTAAGATTTAGTCAGAAATGCACGATAGTTATAGTTGGTAAAAAAAGCAAAACTTAACAAGATTTGTAAGACATCTAAATTTTAATTCACTTGTCGTGCATAACAAAAAAGATGGTATTTTATGGAGGAATAATATTCGAATCTATTTTTTATGATTTGAAATATCTTTTAACTCGGGAACTTGGTTTCCTTATTAAATAAATAAATGTATAGAAGAATGATTATTGATATGTTAAAAAATGTTTTGATTTCTATATAGATATTGTGTTTTACCCTAAACTTCTTTAAAACGTTTATTTGTTTATCTTTTTTGTTATAGTATTCATACATTTATTTCTAAAATAACATATTGGTAATATAAGTGAAATTTACCTGTTTTTTATAAAATTATTTGTATTCCAATATTTTTTATTGTTATTGATTATACCTCATTTGGTTATTTGTAATTTTTTAATCTTTGTAATACTACAAACAATGGTCACTATATATTGCATATTTTAAAAATATTAATTTTAATTATAGGCCTAAATATCATTATTCTATTATTATTAAGATTCAACAGAATGTGATTAATAAATCTCTTGACGATTGTACAATCTTTAAAAAAAGTAATATCCAAACAGCAGATGAGATGTGTTATGCTATAAGTATACACCATAAACCTGTCCAAAAACCTCATACAACCTCATTTCTGGTAATGTTGTTTGATATATAGTTGTATTGGTTTTGTCTCTATAATAAAAGTCAGGTGTATTAAAATACTTTTTATTAGGAATGAAATTAGTGTGCTGACACGACGTTTCGAAAATCTTTAACGAATCAATTTTAGATTTAAATAATAAACACATACATATATACATATTGTAAAACGCATTAGGTACACCTGTACTAAAACCAAAACAAGCTTTAAAACCGATACTTTTTGAAGAAAATAATTTTGAATTTTCGCGCCAAATCATAAAAAATTGTTAGCCAATTAGAATCCAGTATTTGTCATTTTTGTTGCTATGGCTTCCCATTGGCCACTTAAACAAGGTCAAGGTCATTTTCAATTAATTAAATGTCACTGAGTTCGATTTTCCAATTGTAAATTGAGTAGTGGTAGTCTAATGGTAGTAATCAATAATTTAAATACAATTATTGAGGGTTCCCAATATTATGCATTATATACATACAATATCCAATCAGGATGATTTCAATGAGGATTCCGACTATGTCAAGGTCGCTGAGTTCGATTTTGCTGTTTGTAAATTGATGTTATATACTTTGATAGTAGAAATCGATTATCCAAATATTTTTATTGATTTTTCTCAATACGACGCATTACAATTACCACGAAATCCCCGTTCAGGGTGATTTCGACGGGAATTGCGACTAAATCAAGAATGGGAATTATGACTATGATCTATAAAATAAGATATTATGCAATTTCTTTCAGTAAATAAATATTGTGCATCAATTAAATTGTCTTTTTTATTTAAAAAAAACTACTTTTATAACAGTTTGTATAATATGTATAAAAATTATTTGTGCAACAATACATTATAGGAATATATTGTTTTAAATGTGGCGAGTCAACCATAGTGCGAGATTAGTCCTTTAGTATATTATGTTACGATTGTGCAGCAGATAGGTACACATGTCTGCTAGCCAGTTCTTACGCAATAGCGTTTACTGAAAAGACGAGCGCTAAAATGCTTCTTATAAAATATAAAGATTGCGCAATCAACCATTTAGTCAGGGTCACAATGTAATTTCGTCGGAATTTATTGGAGAAATGCAAACCTATACATTCCTGAAAGCATAATATGATGTCAGAAAACAGAAAACCAATGTTTCCATTTGCCCGTCTCCGTTAAAAATCTATTTTTCGCAATATCTCATCATCTAAGAGACCTAGAGGGCTGATTTCGACGTCTATACCCACATATTATGTAGGGGTCGATAACATAAGGAAACTACTTAGACGTTTTATTATTGTGTAAAAACTAAGTAATAAATGAAGCGCTAAAACGGTTTGCAAAATTTTAAACAAATAATAATGAAACCCTTTCAGGAAAATAAAGAGACAAAGATTTATTTAAAGACTATATTTTCTGTGAAAACTACACCTTCATCATAGTTTGCTGAAAATAATTGTACATTTTATAGATAATGAAAATGTTATATTGCATTGATAATTGTAATAATTACATCAATTGCAAATATATATATATATGATAAAAATTATATTGAAAATATTGGAAATAAAGATAACATTAGAAATTAATATTTACTAAACAATTTAGATAATTACAACAGAAGAATCAATATAGAAAGCATATTAAAAAAGTTTAAAAAAACAATCATAAAAGTATTTAACTAGATCTCCCCAACAACGTCTGTTAGCTTGGCTTATATAAAATAAATATATCATTATTGATTTGTCAAACCTAGACAGATACGACAATTTTTCTATTGAATTATTTGAATCATGTAGAAATAGAGTTAGAAGAGTCCAAAGTCAATCAAAAAGACAATTTAATTAGACAATATGTTTGTAATATTGTTATATTCTATGGGAGTAGTATAGGAAGAGTGGATTCGACCACACTTATAAATAGATTTATGGGTCATGGTTAAAAATAGATTC
>JAUZND010089773.1:0-15278 GCA_034780555.1 Coelogynopora nodosa
ATAGCTCGAAACCGGTAGTGCTCTGTCTCTCCGCTGTTTGTACAGGCTCTGCGCTTAGTGCTTACTTATTAATATAAAATAACTGGGAAAGTGGCAATATTTTAGAATTTAGCCAACGTAAATATGATAATAATAATGGAATCAACATCACCTATACTCTACCCCGCCAGTTTATAATACACTCATTCATCCAAACCCTACTCAATTTAAGTTAATTGTAACCTCTTATACTTATATACAATGCTGCAAATACAATAATGAGCAGTTAATTTGTAATTAAATGTTTGATTAAATTAACTTTAACAAATAAGTTAACAAAGAAGTTGTGATAATAACTCAGTGAATTTATGTATTGAATACATCAACAAGAGTTAATAAATTTAAAATTTGTTGACAGCTGTGGAATTTCAACCTCTTTTATATATTTGACCAATTTCATATAAACTTTATTATTTAAAACTTATATGTTAAGAATATTGTGTAAACTCAATGTAAACTCACTGTAAAATCCAAATCTCACAAACAGTATTGTTAAACAATACTATCATAATAAAGGTAAATTCATAACATGCATTTAAACAACTCATGTATTTTAATACTAATTGAAATTAATATTTAGGATCTTAGGATTTTATGCAAATTAAATATAAGTATTTTAATAATAGAATTTAGATGCATACAATTTTGAAATTTATAGAAATTAAACCTTGAATTCTATAATTATTTTGGATTCTACGATTGTTAAAATTGTAAATAATAACGATCTCAGTAAAGAATAAAATATTACTGTAAACATTATACATTAAAACGACTAGAGACTAAATTATCAAAAAATATAATTATTTAATATTAATAAATCCATAATATTCTAAAGTTAAACATTTTGATTCAACCAAAAGTGACAATTCAGGGAATTAATGTATATTTTATAAAATATTTACACGAAATGTGGACATTTGTATTTAATGTTAAACTAATATATTGTTATTAATTAAAGTAATAAAATAATAATGTAAACAATAATATATTTATGCAATGATTTTCAATTAACAATTTTATTTTTTAATAATTAATTAATAATTAAATAAATTAAAATATACTTTTCCATTATTTGTTACATTATTATGATCATTTTCAGTAGACATTGCATTAAAAAGTCATTATTATTTTTAACACACTATTTATATACTAGTACTTTTTTTTGGTATTATAATGATCTATCCTTTTCTGAAATCACAATTTATGTAAGTTTTCTTTATTAAAGAATAAAAAAATCGTATAATTTTTTATAATAATGAACCATGTATAAAACATATGTTCAATTTAAAGCCTATATATAATCTTACTAGAATCATACCAAAAATAAAAATTCGTCAGATAATATATATATTAAAATATTATCTTTAATTAATGTATCAATTAAGTCTTTTTAAGGTGTGTGTATCATTTTAGACTCTGCAGTTTCAGTGACAGAAATAAGTGTTTGAGTAAAAAGTATATAAGAAACTAAAAGTTAATTGAGAACTGCGCTAACAGTTATATCATCTTGTATTTTTATTGGAATATTGGAATTACATTGTATTATTATCGGGCATAGGGGAAGTTTAATGCATAGCAGAATAATACTGTTACCTTTCACTTGATAATTCACCAAAATAAAATTACAATATTTCAATGTATTTCAATACTAATTAACTATCTTATTAAAATGACTACATACATCATAAACCTCAATATGATTAAAAGTATCTAAATATTACAAACGCTCACTACTTTGCAAGAAGCCGTGAAATAATATATATGATGTGTATTTAATTCAGAAATGTGGGAAATATTTCAATAAATATATACAATTTGAGTCTTTAGAATATTATTTTATTTAAATAAAAAATGTCTCGACATTTGTGTCAAGTTTAAAATACAATAAATTATTATTTTTTAAATAATGATTAGTTATAAACAAATAGCACAAAATAGGCATTCTTCCTACATTTACGAAATCAATATGATTTTAAAATATATAATCTATTTGAGTACCACTTATATTCTTTAGTGATAAAAAACAACAATTTGAATGGTTTTACTGATGTTGCTATATGCTAAAAATTATTAGCCTCTATTTGTTTTCATTGAGTTCATTCCGAAATTACAGCCAATGAACGTTATCCCCGCTAACTTTAACCATAGAGTACCATATTATGTGTTAGCTTTGCTTTGAATAGATTACAAATTTGCCTCAAGCGTTCGCTCACCAAGGTTTCAAGTAGTTTAAATTAACTGGTGAGTTAACTAACTTTATTCTCCTCTTTACAACATGATAAAGCAACATTTACATTTTACGCGTTTCGAATTTTCAATAACTAAATTTAAAATAGTTTGTTGACTATAATGGTTTTGTTAGTATACCCTTTTGTTGGCGGTTGGTGGCATGCATGTTATTTTGATAATAGTTTAAACGGCTTTAAGTGGATTTCTGGTAGAAATATCTTTTCGCAAAGCATACTATTATAGAGTATTTCGGCATCTGAAAATGAATTAGAAATTTTAAAAAAATCAAATTAAGAAATATATATTTCTCAACAAGTATTTAAAGAATTAACGATAAAATTAACTATTAAAATAAAAATTCAAATCGTAGATCTCAGAATTGTATAGCTACAAATTTAGTAATCGGACCTGAACCTGTGTTCACCCCCCTAATAGATAGGGTCGGAGAAACTACAATATATTTTATTGTCGACCATTTTTTAAGTGAACAAAGCACAGTGAGACGTAATTTAAAATTTAGATTGACTAAATTATATTTTGGATTAAAATTTGAATTTTAAACGAAACATCATATAACGGGAGTGATTAAATAAAACATACAGTGTATATTAGAAGGGGACACTTCAAATGTACCCGAATAAATGTAACCTTACACAATACAGTTATGATAATGAAAAAAAAATCATTAAAAAATGTTGAAATAATGTAATAAAAGTAAATGTAGGTGGTTATCACAGTTAATTATATCAATAATTGTCATTAAATGTTATATTAATTAATTTATTAACAATTATAACTAGGCCGGCTTACATAAAATCATTAAAATATACATTAAATACTAAATTATATAGATATTAATAAGTAAGTTTACAGCTTTTTTTTCGAAAGGTTGTGAATTCGTCCTCAAATTTCCGAAAAACTGCCACAGAGCCATCAATGTCGTTTATAAAACTGCGTTAGTAAAAGAGGAGTGTCTCTGCCTCGGATCCCCTTAGAATTGTGCCTAATTAACCCTTCGAAATCCAAGGTTAAAAACATATGCCTTCAGTCAAAATGTACCCCCTGATATAGGCTTTAACCAAAATTTACTCGCTTGGTAAATATTATCTGTTTGCGCTAAAAACATGAAATTTGTCACAAATATGGATTTAGAGATTATACGACTATTTAGGGCATAAAATAAGCCATATCTCATCTAAACCTTTATGCATTTTCCGAAATAAATTTTGAAATCGACTTCTGTAATATCAAATAGTAGATCAAGATCAACATGGAATCTTTTGGTACGTCAGCAAAACAACCTCTTACCCATAGAGTAGGGATAATACCTTTCATTCTATGACATTTAAAAACGTGCGCAAAAGTATTTTATCATTTACCAACATTCATCATAGCCTTTTGGAATCGGGCATACAACAGTAAGAACTCTTGGACACACAGAAACTTGTCTTTATGAGTTTGACTACTCTTTTGGTGATTATAAATTTCTACACAAAAATAAACTGCTACGGTATGTAAATCTTATACAAACAAATTTGTATTACTTAATTATTTTACTATACAAACCTATAGAAACCATCCGACAACTTATGTTAAATTATCACTACGGTTAACAATTAACAATAATATTGAATATTTAACATACAATATTATATGTCTATATCCGTATATAAAGCAATTTTAGTTTCATAACACTATGAATCTCCAATTTATTGTCAGAATTGTCAAGACCCGATTAGTTACATGACCTTGTCATCAGTTTTATATTATAAAACATGTTACATGGTAAATACAATAAACGAAATTGCATAAAATGGTAAAATACTTTGTCTAAAAATAGATATCAATTATATTTAAATAATCAAAATCTACATCATTTCTCAGTGTTTTCGAATAAATAATGCCATACAATTTGTAATACCTTATGGCATTATCAATATTCGCAAAAAATGTATACATTGATCCCAAATACTGATGTATATTGATAATGACTATTATTTTAGTGAAAAAATAATTAAATCCATTAAATATCAATGACGTTATCATAATACCTTTTTTATTTTGTTTAACTGATTACTTAAAACTGACTTATTAAAAAATTAAAAAATGCAGATACACCGCATTTTAGTGAAATTCAAAAGATAAAAATGTCAGAAATTTTAAACGCAACCATTTTATATAAAAGGACCCTATTTTTTAATTATACATTTTAAAGGGTTACACGTGTATCCCCAGTTTTGATTCTGTTGTTTTGGATTTTGCTAGGCTGTCTTTTAAATCCACATGCCTGTTTTATAAATAATCATATATGTTGGGATTCAACAGATATTTTAAATTAATATTTATGGTTTGATTATAACACATTCTCTATGATTGACTTTGCTGATCTTGTTTTTCCTTTAAATTATCGTAAAAGATTATTATCAAATGTGTGTTTTGATATTTTCCGGTTCTTTCCTAATTTTAAAATTTGATTTGTTTTGTGGTGGTTATGAGGAATTGAATATAATGGGATCATTTAATACTATACCTAATCATAAATATTTAATAATGGAAAAATTATAAGTAGTTTGTATATATTAGTAGTATGTACACTATAACAGTTTAAATTACTATTACGACTAGTTTTATTAATTACAGATTATTTGAGGTTCTTCGAGAGCATAACATCAAAATTATGCAATAAAACTGACTCAGAAGTTGATTTGATTATCTAATGTATACTATCGCTTTGGATCATTTAACCAAAGTCTAAATGTGTGGAAGATTCCTATTAAATTATTATTATTTTTAGATAGTGTTATTAGAATTATTTTTTGTTTATTATTTAATGTTTGCGGCGATAAATAACCTATGGTTAGTAGGAAATATTTTATAAATTATGCGTTTATTATAATTGTTAATGAGTTGTGTTGATATACAGAATTGTATTTTTATATGTAAATGAGTGTTTAATATATATTTTGTTAATATTGTCCACTTTCTAAAATAAAACAAGTTATATAAATAGAGAGTGTACACAGAGAATTCCAAATCTTCAACAGTTCATGCAGAGTCCTTGACTGAATTAATTAAAACAGAAAGTAGAGTAATTCCAACCGAAAAGCGGACTTTACAGATAGGAAGTGATAATTAAATCTGGTCCGTGTCATTATACTTAGAACCGTATAATAGAGTGGCTATGTTGTTGAATAGATTTTTAATTGTTTTAAAAATGGAAAACTGCGCACTCTTTGGTTATAGTATTGGAGACCATTTTAAATCTCTTAGAACTACTATTGAAGTCTTGCAGTTGAATGTATGTACTATTCAATAATACAATTAAGAGCATGGAAAAGTTTGTGCAGTTGAATCAAATTTATTGCACAGATATATACAATTTTTATTTCACGATAATTGACTGATAATGTAAACTATAAAAATCAAATTAAAATATAACTTCTACTTTTACATGTAAATGTATCACTTTTATTAAAATTAAAAACAAATGGATAACAGATTAAGATAAATTGATTTTGAAAACGAATTGAACGTTTCATTTATTTTGTTTTTTAATTTTTCAAGAAAATATGTTATGCATGTATTATTTTGTTATATCCTAAATTGTTATTTATATATATTTATCCATAAGCGTAGAACTGTTATGGTTTTAAACTGTTATAATTCGATATAATTAGAGCACGTATACTTATTTGAGATTATATATATATTAAAAAAATTATTATTAACTTAACATAATATATATTACCAAAAGCGTCGCTATTTTCACGATATTTTCGTTCGCTTTACATGTAATTCTATATGCGATTATTATCTTACGAACAGTTAATTAAGATGTTTTCACAAGTATAAACAACTTTGATTTGAAAAAAATTTTACAAAACTTGTTATGAATAACTTAATACATACGTTATAAGTCACACTAATTAATTATTATAATTTGATATAACAATATAACGTATATGTAATATAATGATAATAATATACTCCCCTGAATTATGAATATTATCTGCTTCGTACATATTGTTCCTTTAATATTAATCTGTTAACAGAGAAATTAATTACTTGACTGATACTTTTAATATAAAATAATGTATATTATGTATAATAATTTATTCACATACGGGTTTAGCTAGTTATAATTCTGCGCCATACGGGTCAAGTGATATGTTGGAAGGAGGAGACATGGTCTTTAGATTGCATAGTTATACAAAACAAAAATATTCAAAATTACAAATTATGAAAAGGCAGATTCTTATACATTTCATATATAAATGTTACTGTCAAAACAGAACTCCAACCGCAAATCTGAAGTTTTGAATCAACTACATCTTTATTCCGCACATAATAAGTTTTTACACCGAATTACAAAATACAAAATAAATTGTAACATAATTTATTTATCCCTTGGAGATTTATATATATTTTAGAACATAACATATTTATCCCATGGAGATTTATATATATTTTAGAACATAACATATTTATCCCATAGACATTCATACACATTTTAGACCATATTTGTTTAAATTGAATTTCTGTATTTCTAATTTGACCCATGCTTTTGTATTATGCGTTAATGATGATATGCGATAGACGGTATGATATTATTATTGAAGAAGTCGATTCAAATTCTCATGTCAAAGACAATATTCACCTCAGAAATATATTCTAAATTGTTTAATACATGCTAAACATAATGTATAAGTATTCATTTTGAAACTTATTAGTATATATATATATACTATGCAAAGTGTACTAGGTAATAACATTTTCAGATATATGTCAATAATTACCAGCTTTTATATAACACAACATAAAACACTAACCGACATCGAAGTTCAAGGATCACTTCTACTGATAAGTGTCCTGTAAATATATTTTGAATAGCTAAATAAACAATTGGTTACAGATCAATTATATTATAGTATAACACCATTAACTGTGATCACAAAATATGGCTGCAGTGACATAAAATCTGCGACACGTTTGAAAACCAAAATGAGAATCGATTCAGTTTCCACCTGCGAAATGCACACCTGTGGAGAGCCCCTTCGAATCGTCGAGTGTATCGAACCGGAGATATCGTTTCCGCACGGGTCAACCACCCTACTAGGCCGTATCAATCACCTGCGAAGCCGGGCCGACAACTTGCGCCGCTTTCTTGTGCACGAACCACGCGGGCATCACGACATGTACGCCGTCCTGCTGGTCCCGCCCGATGATCCTGGCAGTGCCGACACGGCCGTCATTTTTATGCACAACGAGGGCTACAGTACCATGTGTGGTCATGCGGTTCTGGCCCTGGGCAGGTACCTGGTGGATACTGGCAGGGTGCAAGCCGGGGCAGGAGTTCCTGAGGTTCTGGTTAAGATCCAGTGTCCGTGCGGAATTGTCACGGTACATGTGAATGTGCAGTTGGATGAGAATGGAGTTGTAAAAACGGGGGCAGTTCGCTTTGAAAGTGTGCCTGCTTTTCTGCTTCATCGGGACCTTAGAGTGTCATTAATCGACAACAATGTTAAAAAAACAATTACATTTGATATTTCCTTCGGTGGGGCATTTTATGCCTTGGTTTCAGAAGTTGAACTTGGGGTTAGTCTTAAAGAGTCCAGTTTATCTGAAATTGTTGAGAAAGCCGCAAGGCTAAAAGATTGCATTTTGGCGGATCGCGGCATCACAATCAGCCATCCTTCAGGTCCGCCTGATCTTAACTTTCTCTATGGTGTCATTGTGACCGATATCTGCTGCAGCGATAGTGAGTCAACTAATTTCAACGCCGATGCTCCTACACAGAACCTGTGCATATTTGCGGACAATGAAGTCGACCGTAGTCCTACAGGCTCCGGTGTTACTGCCCGTGTGGCCGCTATGTATGCCCGGGGTCTGATGCAGGTGAAGGGACCAGTGAGAATCTTTGAGAACTCAGTGCTCGGCGGCAAATCTCGGTTCACCGGGCAGACACTTAGAAGGGTTAAACTCGCCGGTGGAACTGACGCAGTGATTGTGGAGGTAACTGGACGCGCATTTTACTGTGGACGAAACCGGTTCACAATTGAAGCTGATGATCCATTTGAATATGGATTCAAAATCTAGCTGAATTTATTCTGTTCAATGTACTGTGTTTTATTTACTGTGTTTAATGTAATAGGTTTGATTTATATGTGTTTTGTAATATATTCATATATATATTTGTCTATAGTTAGTTTATAATTTATTACATTTAAATATGGAAAAACCTTAGGAAAGTGAAGAAAATATTATATTGAATAATGAATAAACTAACTTTTAAGGGAAACTATCAAGGTCATCCATATCGATATTGTAAAACACAAATTATTTTATTCGTATTAGAATATCCAATTATATCTATGAGTGGGTGCTAGAGTAGCTGCAGAGTAGGAACCAATTTATATGTTACTTTGTTTTAGTTGCATGTAGCTAATTTCTAACATTTTAAACATTGCATTATTGTTGTATTACAGATGGTGGAAGAAAATGTGTATATTTTCAAACCCTTGAACCGTTCTACTGTTTATATAGTGGTATTGTTTGTATTTTATTTAACGTTTATTTTGTTATTTGCTTTATTGTCCTATTTCATGAAACACTTTCATATTGTGACAAAATATTAAAATTGTATGTTGTTTTTGTCCGTAAACCTCATGTTAGAAAATCTAAACGTTTAACATTAGGTTGAAGCCTGTTAATGATATATTAAGCCATTATAAACATTAATATCATATTTTATCACAAAATATATATAGTCGTATTCAAGTAGTATTTAAGTAGTATAACAGTCTAAATTTAGAAGTATTTTAGTAGTATTTAAGTAGCATGCAATGCAATTCTCTTTATATTCCTGCAGTATTCAAATTGTATTAATGTAATATTCTATTAGTACTCAAAGTATAGCTAATACATTAGTTTTACTAAGCACGCCTAAAATAACTTAAATTTAAAAAAGTAATCATTCAAAAAATTATTACAAGAGTCGCTCCAAAATATAAAAGCTAAGTAATGGTTTTAATTACACGAAGAACATTTTCATCAAACAACTAATGGACATGGTTATTATTTTCAACAGTTTATAAGCACGCCTACAACAATGACAGTAAAATGATTTTGACACTTAAATATTGCCATAATCCGAATTTTTAATTACTCTGTGAACTAATTGTATGCTTTAGTTGCTTTAAAATAGATGAGTTAGTGACTTGACTCTCAGGAAGTTCTGATATTCTGGGATGTTTTTCATCTAGCGACTAATTGGAAAGCGTTCACATAGTTCATTATTTGAGTGCACGATGACAATATTGTGACAAGCGGTGTATACGATCAATTGTGATGGACAATTTAAATTTAAAGCAATTCAGAGAACAGTAATCATTATGAAACAATTTTAATTACAAAATGATATTTTCCTCACAAGATAAAAGAATCATTTATTTTTGCAAAAAGATTAACTAACGATAAAAGCAAATTTAAAAATAAGTTGTCGAAACATTTTACTGTTTTCCGTCACTTTAATTCTTAGTAAACAATTTTGTAAATAATGCCTTCCCACACATATATGGTTTAAAGCTGATTTACTCAATTTATTTATTTATTATAAAAAAAAATATTTAACTGTGCTTTGTGGTTAAATTACAATGGAGTTCCCGCATACCCAATCTCCATAGTAATCGATGTTGTACAAATTTCATTAAATTAAAAACAAATGATTACAAATATTAATATTTCAAAGTTTGAGATAAATCCTAATTGTAATTTAACCACAAATTATAGTTAAAGAATTTATTTAATTTATAACAATTATTGCAACTTACTACGTTTACTGAGTAATATTATTCAGATCAAACATATGATTTGGACTATAATGTACCACCAATCAGCCAACATTAAAGATGCCGTGAAAGGGTAACGAATAAAAATATATATAATATAAAGAATTATTTAGATATCGATCATGTTATTTCTGCCACCACTGCAGTATGAGATCACAATTTTATGCTTAATGATGTGTATGAAACAAATTATATTAAAATTATGAATGAAAATTATTTGCATCAAATTCTTCTCACAAAGCAAGAGGCGTTATAATTGGTAAATCTAATAAAATGCTAACATTATGATTGTTACAGTCATACATTATGGTTGCTACAGTCATACATTATGGTTGCTACAGTAATACATTACGGTTGCTACAGTCATACATTATGGTTGCTACAGTCATAAATTATGGTTGCTACAGTCATACATTACGGTTGCTACAGTCATACATTACGGTTGCTACAGTCATACATTATGGTTGTTACATTCATACATTATGGTTGCTACAGTAATACATTACGGTTGTTACAGTCATAAATTATGGTTGCTACAGTCATAAATTATGGTTGCTACAGTCATAAATTATGGTTGTTACAGTCATACATTATGGTTGCTACAGTCATACATTATGGTTGCTACAGTCATACATTACGGTTGCTACAATCATACATTATGGTTGCTACAGTCATACATTACGGTTGTTACAGTCATACATTATGGTTGCTACAGTCATACATTACGGTTGCTACAGTCATACATTACGGTTGCTACAGTCATACATTATGATTGTTAAATTCATACATTATGGTTGCTACAGTAATACATTACGGTTGTTACAGTCATAAATTATGGTTGCTACAGTCATACATTACGGTTGCTACAGTCATACATTACGGTTGTTACAGTCATACATTATGGTTGTTACAGTCATACATTATGGTTGCTACAGTCATACATTACGGTTGCTACAGTCATACATTATGGTTGCTACAGTCATACATTACGGTTGCTACAGTCATAAATTATGGTTGTTACAGTCATACATTATGGTTGTTACAGTCATACATTACGGTTGCTACAGTAATACATTATGGTTGCTACAGTCATACATTATGGTTGCTACAGTCCTACATTATGGTTGCTACAGTCATACATTATGGTTGTTACAGTCATACATTATTGTTGCTACAGTCATACGTTATGGTTGTTACAGTCATACATTACGGTTGCTACAGTCATACATTATGGTTGTTACAGTCATACATTACGGTTGCTACAGTCATACGTTATGGTTGTTACAGTCATACATTACGGTTGCTACAGTCATACATTATGGTTGCTACAGTCATACATTATGGTTGCTACAGTCATACATGGTTGTTATAAGTGAAATATTTATAGAATTTAATTTATTTACAATTATTAAAACAGAGTGTAAAACACAGAACAAATTATTAATTAAGTATTAATTATTAAATAAAATTGAGTAACATTCGGCTTTTGTGTATATTATACTTCTTGTCGTCATCTATCAATTTGTAAAAATTACAACTTTTGTAAACAGGTTTTTTGGTGTCGGTGACGATTATTTTCAGAGAATGTATACAATATTGTATTATTGTTAATGAGATGTCAATTAAAAATTATATCCTAAAGGAAGGTATTGGATGGGCCTGAACAATGTTAAATTGGCTTTCTATAAAGTCGTCAATATTTGAAAATTAGTTATGAATCAATTTGGATACTAGTTTAAGTAAGATGATAAATATTTACTTTATTACGTTTCAAGAATGCCAACTATACAACTTTTTAACAATTTAATATTATGAAGTACTCATATAAATACATCCAATACGATTCCACATTATAGAGTCTGTCCTTGTACATCGGCTGTGCTAGTAAAACAATTGGTTAAATAATATAATATATTATATAATAATAATATAATATTAGATATACAATTTTGAATACATAAATAATTTATTATATGATATCTCTAAAATATTTATAATACAATATTTCATTAGAGAATATTCAAATTAGAATACTTAATATATTCTAGATATTCTTGCTTGACATATGTGTTTTTTAGTTCTATACGAAGTTTGTATAGTGTACGACAAGATGGAGAGCTTTAAGTCACACAAATATATATTAAGTCCCACACACATATATATTTTTATATGTAGGCTATAACTATTAGTAACATAGACTTAAAATATATTCCAAAAGTTACAAAAGTTATTATTCCAATGTCTTTGATTAGTAATCAGTAGTACCTTTTATAGCATTGATTGAGCTTTACAATTATTTTCTATATTTCAGTTATATGTATTACATTTTGGCTGAATTGTCTTTGTATAAATATCGATTGGTTCAATAAACATATACAATGTATGTGAACATATATAAGTGTTATACTTATTAATTTCATATTATAGAAACCACATCGCGCGACAACATGTCTCCGAGAAGCCAATCGTCAACCCCCACCGGTTGTCTGTGTCTGTTAGTCCTCGGGTTAACATACTCCTCCTATCGTGTCGCGGCTTCCACAGAGATGGTCGAACTTTACGACGACCAGCAACCGATCGACTGGGACCTCATCCCGATGAACCGTTGGCTAATTAAGCGAATGGCCGCCTTTCAGCACCGCAGCGCTTACGTCATGCCGCATCGGCGATCGGGCATGTACTTTGCCTCGTCGGCCCACTCCTTCATCCCCAAGGCCCACGCGGCAAACAAGGCCGACAGTCGACTCAGCAGTTATGGCAATAATGTCCGCTATGGTAAAAAGTAAATATCTGGAGGTTTGACTGTGTTGGACCAGCGACTGATGTGCGTTTGTTTGTATGAGGCTGCTTCGATCAAAAATGCCCGTCGCGTATTTCTAAAGTTACGGTTGCATCAAATTAGTAACCTAGGTTCGTTCTGAATTTCAGCCTAACTTATTCATTTCAATTGTGGTTAATAATATTTTTTATTAGCTATTTTATAATGGTTCATATTATATTAATAACTATAACCAATTTTGTAATATTTAACGTTAAAAAATTGCTGTAATTCTTTTTAGGAGTCTCTCGTTTTGAATAGCGGAACGTTTATATTTGTATACTATTTATAATTGAAATAAACGTTGAGGGCTATTTTTGTTTTTGTTGCTTTTGATGATATAGTAATAATTGTCAAAGTGGGCATTTTTTTATCACAATATATAATTTTTTAAAACGAAGACAAATTTTTAGTATTAATCCTTGAAACTAATGCATTTCTCACATCGTCACTGGGAAAGAATTGTGTCCATAACATGCCTCAAAATGCGGTCTTCACTTAACAATTGAAGAATAACAATCACACAAATTAAATTAATACATTATTTATCGTTGAAATTGTTCAACTTTATACCCGATATAACTCTGAGTTAGTTGTGTCAAAAAAGATGTAGCTGATTTTTGTATGAACATAATAATATTAAAAATCTCAAATTATTTTACGAGGGGACTCCAGTTTTTATGTTAATTTCAATTAAATCCAATGAAATTATTATTATGTATGCTTGTAATATACATTTTATAATAAATGTAAGAAATACTAAGAATAACATGACATAAATATATTTATTATGTATAAATATATTATACACATTAGATAATGTATGAACAATAAATATATAGAGTTTTAAATTGATAAAATCTAGAAAATTAATAGCATTAAAACAAAATGCTATTTAAATGTATTAATGTAAAAAAATTAAAAATATATGCATAAAAATGTTAAAAAACAATTCTGATTTTATGCACTTTCAAAGTGTTGAATAGATATAACCGGAATTACATTTTACAATCATTGAAGACGAAATGTCCTTAATCGACTATAAAGTATGTTAAATAATGTATTTGCTGATGTCATTATGAATACTTTTGGTATGAAAATTATTTAGTTTGAAAAGGTTTTTTCTTATTAACTCTCTTCTATGTTTTGAAGTGCTTTGTGATGTTTTAATCAACTTCTCTGCAAATTAGTCTTGTAAACAAGTTGTTTGCTCCAAGTAATAATATGGAAAACATGTAAATAAAAGTTAAGTTTAATTTCCACGTATGTATTGCTTTTTTCAAACTTAATTCTGTCTGATTTACCTCCCTAGTTATAAACTTCCCTAGTAGAATTTTTGACTGCCAAATTATATACAGTCAACTTTCTTTTTTTAAATCCTAACTATTAGAAACCCTTCATTGGTTGATAACGGTGGATTTACCAGATTTTTCAATTAAATATTTTACCTATACATATGTATGCATTTACCGGTAAGTTGCAACATGATCCCCCGAGTAAAGAGGATCTTAGTGTCCGTTAGTATAATCTTATATTATAAATATAGATCTACAATCAACAAGAGATCTCTGCAACAAATTGACAGATCAAATGTTCTATCATGGCAATTTGAACCAGATATTATTTTTATTGGTTAAGACACTAACAGTAATACATAACAATAGTAGTATAATATATAATAAACATATAATATAATAATAGTAGTTTCTGTTTCTCAGTAGACTGCTCTTTTTCCATTTTTTAACTTGTTAAAATTGTGCATTTTTGATGCAAAACCCGAGGAATCGGCCTTTTTAAATTCAAATGGGAATAAATCAAAATTAATTTAATTTATTTTTTTATAACTGAATGATGAGTTAGTGATTTTCAAAATTATTAATTATTTTCAGCTTTCCCGTAAGTTTAAAATGAAGGTCAATCAATATTTATAAAGCTGATCATGTGTTTTTAAGCTTTGAACTGATATTTTTATTAAATATATTTACTGTGCTATAACACTGACAAATTATTTCATGTTTTGGCATCCGTAAGATGTAAAAGATATACTTTCCTAAAATTTGAGACCATAATTAGACCATAATTATTGTTTGTATACCATAGCCTTGAGACTATACTGATACCAAAAGAGGGACAACTACTTCTGCATCGAACTGTGCATGTGTAAAAGAAATGTAATTAAATGGAAACAATTCAAAGTATTTTAGATAATGACATTCAATTCTTCATATTATGTAATATGGATTGAAACAGAATGTTATACACCTGTTTATGGGGCGTCTACACGAGCAAACTTAGTTGGCAAACTTGGTCAGCGAACTAGTTTGTTTTGTGTTTACACGGTCCAA
>JAUZND010089784.1:0-15271 GCA_034780555.1 Coelogynopora nodosa
CCATCTCACCACTCCCCATCCCCCATCCCACCACCCCTAATTCGTTGATTCCTAAAGTTACTTGAACCCGCTACAGAGCCTGTATGAAAATTTGTATTCAAATTCTATCTGTGTGTATGTATGTTTATTATTCTTCTTGCCTAACAACTTTAATTATCTCTATGTACAAATTTTTTAAAGCCATATCCACCCATATTGCATGCAATAGATCTTCTTGCATATGTAGGTATTAAAATGACTTTTATTGTTTTATAAAATTAGTGTTATTATTATTAACAGTCGGTATACATGTAATGCATAATGTAAATATATAGATTATTATTATCTTTATAATTAATAAATTAAAATTAACAATATACATGAATAATTTTAGTAATTTTTCAAATTATAGAACTTCAACTACCTCCAATTATAGAACATATATTACATTGCGCCGCAAATTATAAAACTTAGACTACGTTATGCCGCAAATTATAGTGCCTAGACTACATTACGACGCCTTTTCGCAACACTTAGGCTATGTTACACCACAATTTATAGAACCTAGACGATAATATGCTATATAACGCCGCATTATCGAGACAACTAGGCTATATTACGCCGCATTATCGAGACACTTAGGCTATATTACGCCGCAATTAATAAAACCTATGCAATGTTATATAGTATTACGCCGCATTTTACGGCACCCACGGTATATAACGCGCATTTCTCAACACCTGGGTAATTGTACTGGGCCACAATAGTGTAATCCATCGATTGCTAAGCCATATTACGCCGCAATTATTGATCATTTCTTCTTTCCCATACTGCGTCGTGTTCACTCACCATACATAATAAGTGTTACCTGCACTGTAATGTTGTCTCCTCAGTAGACATGCCCTAATTATTGCCTAATATAGAGTGAGATAGGTGAGTATTCCATCTATAATCTTGTTTATCGTTCATCAGTTAAAAAAAATTACGCATTTATGTTTTTTTATGTTGAGGAACCTTAAATTCGGAATGCTAACCTTTGTTTTAGCCGGAAGCGACCTTTACCTAGTTGAAATCGGTAAAATGGGAACATGATTTGTAAAAATGGCGTGGAAGAAATTCTCCAATCGACAGTGAAACCCCAAATTTCGAATCCTCGCCCCTGATTTACCGGAAACAACCTTTACCTTGTTTAAATCAACTTATATGAACACGAATTTTAAACAAAGGGCACCGAAGGAAATCTTAAATCGACTTGGGAACCTAATTACATATTATTTCATGTTATTTCATGAGTTGAAATCGGTCAATAGGAACATGCTTTTTAAAAATGGCTAGAAACGAATTCTCAAATCGATTGGAGCTCTAAATTCAGAATCCGCGAATTCGGTAATTACTTTGACCTTATTTAAATCGGCCAAGAAAAATGCGCTAAATTCAAAAATAATTTTGGCGGAGGTTGGGGGTGGGGTTGGCGTAGAGCACGTCATTCCATACTACTGATGGTAATTATTAATAAAATTCTTATCATAGATGGTTTCTGTAATAATGGTGTCATTGCTACACGTTTGTATTTTTTTGGGAATGAAATTAAGTAAAAGGATTTATTCATCAATGTCGTGACGAATGTGAGTAATACTGGAGAAGATAGAGATGCGTGCTTCTGAGTAAGAGTATTTTGATAACGTGAATTTGAATACTATTTATGACTTCTTTTTTGTCTTTCATTAACAAATGAATCATGGAATATCCTTTCATTTGTTTTGAGTTGCTTTTTAGCCAGAGAATTTATAAACCCACTATTTTAGATAGTAAAGTTTTACATAATTCTGTGAATCAAAAAGTAATTCTACTATTACGAATACGATCGAATCCATGCATGAAAATGTTTCTAAAAGTTAATTATAAATAATCTGTTAAATTTACCCATAACACATATCACAATTATATCAGAAATACGCTTTTTAATGTTACTTGTTAACATGGAACGACTGATCGTATATGCATAAATAGGAGATAGCAGCCACAGCTTTAGCTAATACATTATCTCCATATTATAATTACATATAATTATGTGAAATACATTATTTGGTTTCTATATTATTAGGTCTAATTACGATCCATTTCTAAAGAAATATTTTCCTGAAGTAATTGTTTTTTCAGGATATTTTATATGCGATGTTACTGCATAAATATGTTATAGGAAATCTTCAAAAATTGTATTTATTTATAAATGTTAGTTACTTAGAACATTAAATAGTTAAAACACGCATAACAAATTTCGGAGATACTTAAGGTCACCAGAAAAATAGTCTTTTTGTACATCAATCGACATAAATCCAATTTTCTCTCTGTTATACATAAAAATAACCTAAATTATATCAAATATTAACAAAAACATTTCCGCTTTTTATAATTTACATATTTTTATAATTCCATTTTATATAAATATACACAATTATAATTTATACTTTTTATCTCTTTTACTTTCTTTTTAACTTGATTTCCTTTACTTCTAACCCGTAAAATTACTTCTTATTTTATCAAATTAACATTTTTTAATTAATATACACATTTTTTTGTTGTATTTTATAATACAACAAAAAATTGTCTAAATGAACTCGATCATACAAGTAATAAAAAGTTGCAATGCAAATTTTTACATGTGCTATATATAGTTGATTGGACAAACCTAACCATGATGTTTTTAATTAATATAATATTATCTACATGTATTCAAGTGTTTTTAATAGTGCAACATTCCGATTATTATTAACAGAATATTGATATAGGGCTATTGAACACAATTAACCTATATCAAATTCTGAAGCTTCAAATTAATGGAATATTTATGACTTTATACAGAAATATAATATGTAATTAAGAATATTATTTATATTAAGAATAAGATTAAGAAAAAGATTTGGATTTTTATTAGGAATATTATTTATATTAAGAATAAGATTATGATTTTTTTTAAGAATATTATTTATATTAAGAATAAAATTAAGAAAAAGATTTGCAACACAATAATTAAATTTGTTAGAATAAGCCTACTGAAACTAGGTAAAAGGTTGTAATATATATGTAAATATATAATTAATCGATATTCATTAGCAGTTACTATAATACAGATATAAACGTTAAATAAATATATCACATATATTACATAAAACATTCAGACAACCACCCTCAAATTCTTCAGCACGTTTTAAATCGTTCATACCCTACACTACTTACTTAATAAATAGTAACATATAAAACTTACAAAAATATAACATACTTTCACATCATATTGTGCACACAACCTATTTATTGTCGTAACATTTTGTACATATATATTAATTCTTATTGATTACTACTGAACTGAATGTATTTTTATACGTATATAATATTACTATTATATATTTATTGTACTATTCAAAAAGAAAATGTTCAGTTGCACCATAGCTTCCCATTCCTGGTGCTTGTTATAAAAATATACGCTTATTGTTATTATTATGATTATATATATAATAATATCAGGATGGTTTAAATGAAAAACCATCATTCATGACTAAACTCAAGAAAGATCAAACAAAAGGAATTAGTTATCATCAAACCACAAACATTATTTATACATTTTTTTTACAATCCAAACATAGATTGTACTTTATGCAAAAACAGGCCTGGAGTGATAAGATGGCAAGTCCATCACGTGGTTTTAAAAAACAGTATGTCAAATCATAAAAAGTCAGAATAATAATTGGGGACAGGCCGGATCATATAGAAAGCATCTGTAACAACTGCCATTTATAATAAAAGGGGAGAAAAGATGACTAAACAGGTGAGCATTAATTTTTTTAAATAATTAAAATTATAAAGGAATATATTTGTGGAATTAAATAAAATATTCACAAAGTCTTCCAAAAATAGAAATAATTTTTTTGGAAAATCAGAGCATTATATCTTGAACACTTTGGCATAAATCTTGTCGCAAAGAGCGTATCATGCCAATAAATATAATATCATTTTGTTGAATATTCGTAAAAAGTATTAATAGTTACATACAAGTTATTTAACAAAACTAATGCGGGTTAAAAAACTCAAAGAAAAACTTCCACGGATGTCAGAGTTTTATTAATAAAACAGATATTAATTAACTATGTATTATTATTGACTGAAATGGACTGAGTGAGACAGACAGTATATACCCTAATCATATAGAATATATGTTTGCGAAATATACGAAGAAGAAACGGTAAGGTATGTGTGAAGTTAGATGGAGTGATATATAATATAAATAACACAAGGAAATAGGTAATAGCATAGGTAGAACAAAAAAAAACTAAAAATAATTGTTAAACATAGTTTGTGTATAAACCAACGCACCCGTTCATCACGTTGTCAACACTAAAACTGTATCCGAATAAGTTTTTATATTTGTTTTTAATATTGTATGTTCCAAATACGTTTGCTACATTTTAGGTGTCTTTTGATACAGGTTGTTTCACGCATTTAGAAAATATTATTAAAAAAAATTGTTGATTGAATTGTTTAGAATATATATTCACTTTTCAGAGTGAAATGAAGAACATCAGTAAATGGATATTAGGCCTTAAAGCCGATGCGAAGAATCAATTGCTCAATATGCCGCCCGGAATACCACAAGAAAGCCTGATATTCTATTTGTCAAAGGTTTGTCAATTGATGATTCCAATATGTTGAAATTATGCTAGTAAAATATTTTAAATACACTGATATAAGCAAAAATATTAAATGAGACATTAATCTTATTCCAAAAAACTAAAACACCTCTTCTCATATCAGCCTTCTTGTCACACGCGCATTTAATCTAAACATATTTTGACCAATCAACGATGTGAAATAGTAGTATGGGAATTATGACGTCTGACTCAAGACTTATCAATACATGTTACAAATTATTATTATAATTATAATTATATAATTATTAGTACAAATTATTATTATTATCCACCCCCGTCGAATTCCCCTGACCTCCCTGACCCCCCTGATCCAACCCTGAGCCCCCTCTATGACTTTTTTGGATTATTTTAACAACGTCAAGGCAGTTTCCGAGTAAATCAATAATGTTGAGTTTGAAGTTGCAACTTAAACGTATTGATTCTTATAACTATTACCATGAACGGACGTATTCGGGTATTCTTGCCTACACTTAACAATACATGTCTATACTTGCCGGGTCTAATATATCAGTTAATAATGTAAATTTCAATTTAAAAATAGTCCAGGGCTGCAAACATTTGCTTAAAACATGTTGTTGTTGATATATTCATCTGTAATGCTTTGATTATAAACAAATAAACTGTGGTATAAAACAATGAATATAATAAAATGAACGGACATAAGAAAAATTTACAGTCAGATTTTTGAAAAAATCACTTTGTAATTTAGCTTATAGTAAAGAACGTATAAAATCGCGCTTTCTCATTTACATTCTAAAATTCACTAACTTATTTCACCATTCAATTAACTAAATATAAATAGAATTCTGAAGTTAAATTGTCAGCTGCTGTGCAGTGAATGGCGGCCTTGTTTTCGTCCACTGACGTATTGTATAAACAATACATGCTGTAAATTAAGACATATTGTTGTGCTGTAACAATTCTGGAACGTGCCTGTTTCTTATATTATTATTAAAATTATTTGATAAAATAATTTGTTTTTCGAATAATCAAAAATTAAACGTATATTTTTAAAGTCTGTAAAAAACATGTTATTAATGCAAAAAACTGTTTAGTTTTATTTAAAGTGAAACATATGAGTGTTAGTAGAGTGAATATAATATAAACACGGAACTACCTAAATTGTATATAGTTAGAGATAAAACTATACAAATAATTTAGATGTTCCACCACTTGGTTCATTTACTGTAGACTATAATATATTAAGTTATTTTGGTATTTCGGAATTTCCGTTAGTGATACTATTCACTTTTACGTAACGTTTCATTTAACATAACGTAACATTTCGTTTCGCACAAAAATAATAATTAAATTTCGTCTGATAATTAATTATTTTGAAAACTTTTGGTTGTTGCTTGCTGTTTCCGTTTCATTCTATTTTGTTTTATTTATTTATACTTGGTCATAAAACGTAATCATTCTGTTTTTCCATGTTGTTAATTTAATTACATAATATAATTCTATCTTTCTATCTAGTCGATTGAAGTGTGATACAAGGTAGTAAATTGTAGATTTTAAATGAGAGCACTCGATAACATACGTTCATTATTATAAACTAAACTAAAAAGTGACTTTTTCAAAAATCTTGCAACTCTTGTTTTTCTAGGTCAATCTAATTTGTCATAGTTATGTTTATTTTAGTGCAGTGACATTTTTTCCCATCGGAGCATTAACAAAGAAAATATAGGCAAAAACATATATCTAGGCTAAATATTGCGGCTCTGGAAAATGTTTGAAACGATTAACTGAATAATTAATTATTATTATTATTATTAATTATTAATTATTAACTGTTATATTATATCCGGCAAGTATAGACGTGTATTGCTAAGTGTAGATGAGACCGCAAGAATACGGCGGTTCATGTTACGGTAAGAGTTGTAAGAAACAATACGCTATTTCCAATCCCCTCCTAAGTAGCAAATTCTAACTCAGTGTCATTGATTTAATCGGAAAATTTATTTAACAAACGAAATAATAATTATTCTATCCTAATTATAGTATTTTACTACATAAAATCTCCACTTACTGAAATATTTATAACTGTATACTTGTTAGTCCTATTGACACGTACAATATAACCTAATATTATAATGAAATTAAAATGGCAAATATGGGCAAGTATTTTTACTTTTCTATAATTGTTGTACTAATTATAAACGCTATTAACATGTATATATAAAACAAAATATATCATCTTTTTATATAAGTATGACAACTAATATTGAAGGAAACTTAAATGTTGCAGAGATGTTGAAGACAGAAATTGCATCCGATGATATTTTATAAATTTAAACAGCGCTCTACAGAAGAGGACTTCCAGAGAAGATTGTAGGGTAAATTAAATAATATTGAGGGGACTAGTACTTGGTTAGTGACACCATGCTTACCTGCATTTAACCATTAAAATCAACACAACAATATACATATTGCTATTGTTATAAGCTCTATTCATACGCTTGTATATGACTCCACAATTTTTTCACAAAATAAACATATTTCATATAATTTTCCTCAATTGTAAATATTACGTTTACTTCCTTTACAACACTATCTTTATCATTATTCTTCAGACTTATATAAGGTCAATTTTTTTATATATATAATTATCATTTATATCTAACTCAGGTATCACTTAATATCATTTTTAATGATGACATGCATGATACAATGGAATAACTCAGCATTAGACGATTATAAAAGTCATTAACTGACATCCACCCATTCACCATACCCTCCGCAACCCTGAAAATGACATTTTGAAGAGTAAGAATAAAATAAAATTTAGTTAAAACGTAAAAAATATAACACGTTGTAAATAAACAAAATAGCTGAGCAAAAATCGATATTATTGAAAAATACAAATTTCGCTAAACTTCTAAAAATATTATTTAAATTTCATGATAATTTTGTGAAAATTAACTTATATGTCTAATTGGAAATATTTATTAGAATATAGAACTAAATAGACACCACTAGAGACAATATAACATTTAAAAATTTATATAATACTTCGAAGAATGTACGATATTAAATTTTAAAATATATATAATTGAATATTACTTGAATATTTATGTGTTATGCATCCAAATAGCAGCATGATTTTTTTTTAAAAAAGGTAATAGATGTCTAATACGTATGACAATATACATATATTGTGTTAACACAGCTGTGTCAATGGTGTACATTGAAATTATTACAAAAAATACACGTACCCATTAAGTGATCAAGTTTTACGAAAAGTTTATAAAAATTAACTCAAATGAACAATTAAATATATTCAGGACGATATAAACGGAAACATTAAAAGAACACACAAACGAAGTATTATTATTCCATAATCAAATGAAATATGACTATTTTTTATAATAATTATTACAGGATGTCCGTTAACGTTTCAATCATGATGGATAGCTGTTCTATATATAGCAAGTTTATTATTATAATCGTTGTACACTTATTATTATGTATACTTTTAAAAAGATAATGTTTAACGCAATTGAGCTTACTTCAATCATGGATTTATTGTTACTGTCACCTCGAATGTTCTACCATTTAACGCAAAATAAATTTCACTTTAACGAAAATATTCATATAAAATTCGTATGGTACAATATACCATACTGAAAATACCATTCTAACTTCTTTTGAACAGATATTGACTAAACGAAATACCCAATGATGCCATATTGCAAGGACATGAATCAACACAGGATGTCGTAAAAAAACAAATTCAAATTATTTAGTAACATACTAGGAATAAATAAAGTCAGAGGAGGAAACATCAATGCAATCAATGCAGGATACGATGGAGGATGAGGCTAAAGACGCTTCTTACCACAATTATACAGGAAATATAAAAAAGCTTACATTAGAAATGTATATCGAAAATTGTTAAACAATATATTCAACTATTTTAATTCAAATAAATTTACGATACATTGGAACAAATAGAAAAAGAGGCAGAAAACGCATTTAAGGAGAAACTCCTTTTTTAGTAATATATCATCTTTTGATAATATAATGTGCACTTATTTGGCCATAATTATTAACTCACTGAGTGATAAGGTTTATTATGATTTAGGTATATTTAAGTATTAATTGCTTTCATAATATCTAATAACAACATTAAAGTAAATTTTCAGATCAAAATATATCAAATAGTTTATTTCTATGTAACATTCTCATAATGCAAGCTTATATTTTTTATATGTTTTACCTCATATTTTAACTAAAATGTTTTGCATGTATAACAATTGTGTCTTTTTGGATTTGAATTATATTTATTCCCTTTATATTACACAAACAATGTATATATAATTTTTTTAAATGATAATAATAGGACAAACAAGCTCAGAATAAAATACATTGTATCCAGAAATTATGGAATTCATTGTACTGCATCACAATGAGTCATAAATAACAATATGTCAGTGAGTGAACAAGACCACAATTCACTGCAATAGCACAAAATGATACATACTTATAATGCAGAATTAGTACATTTAAATTTATTAAAATTATAATGCTAAAATGTGGTAGTAAATAGTAGAGAATAAATGTAAACGGTTACAATCGTTTATTACTAAAAGCTTAATCAAAGCGATGTTAGCACTTTTTCTGTGACGTTGGATATATTGTAAGTTTTCCTTACAATAATTTCTTTTTTTTAGATGTTTTACTTATGCCGCAATGAATTGTTTAAAATAGAAGTACTATTAAAGAATAATTTTTATAAACGATAATTCTTGACAGGTTAGTTTTAACTATTTGAGCCTTTTTTGAAAACGCTTAATTAGTAAAATTTTAAATACATTAACAAGCTTGTTAATTAAGTAAATGTTACTATAGTTGATTTTAAACTGTGAAATATTTTAAATGTATTTTAAACTTTGAAAACTTAAACTTATTATATTAATATACTTGCCACGAATACAACTAAATATATCTGTTTATCGCCATTCAAAAAACAGAAAGTGAGGGAATTTCTGGCTGATACGAAGGAATGTCTCGTTGAAGGGGATATGCACTGGATTTTCTATCAAGAAAGAGAAAATAATAACAATATGTGGCGCAAAGAATTTGCTTTATTTTTTGAAGAGCTCAAAAAAATTACTCGCGGTGAGGCATCTATACAGTGTATATGAGCATATTTATATTTTTTTTACTATTATAGGGCCCGTCAATAACTATTTAACCTTCCTTCATTATTACATTAAAGGACATATCAAAATGGAACATTTTCGAAGGTCCTAAAATAATCTAAATTTAAAGTGAAATCGTTCCGTCTATCTAAGTGTAGCAGTTAGTTAAACACCAACAATCAAATAAATCTCAAACAAGTTTCATATGAGAAGGTTTTTTCGCTTTTTACAAATGGTAAATATTTAGTATCAGTATGGTAGGGGTTTAAAATGTCACTATCAAGTGGCAGTAATTCTTAAACTGTTAAATATTATATACATAATTGTGTAACAATTCTAGTAATTGTGGTTTCATGCAATAACTATCGTAAAAAAATAGTGGGAGAAAACTACTGTATTATACTGTTCGCATAAACACAAACTAGATTATACATTTTATATTAATGTTTAATATATTTAAGCAATACTTACTTTACACCATGTTTTGCACCAAATGTTACATGTTCATCACCATATACTCTGAATCTGCAAAATATCCATTGGATTATTTTTCATAAATTAATTAAATTCAGAAGGCTATTCATTTTTATCAGGTATCTTGCAATAAACAAAAGTAATTAATTATACCTTCACAATCTAGTTGTAGTTAATGTATATTATAAAACTATATTATACTATTTTAAAATGTGAAAGTTCTTCATAATTAATAGTGATTTACGTACTTAGCAGCTATATTGTTTATTTATTCTTTTTTGTTGACCTATAAATATTTTGTAATTCGTTAGGAATATTAACATAGTTTAAATCATCAATTAAAATTAATTATTTTTAAGCAACAATGAAATCAGATGGTACTCCCGAAAAGATTGAAGAGTTTATTAATAAACAGAGAGGTAATCAACTGACCAAAAACTTTATTTCCTTTTCTGTTGTTAAATACACTGTACTCCACCAACTCAAATGCTACCGACAACCTGCCGAAAATTGCATTTCAACAATAAGCCAACATCTTCTAGTTGTGATGGAGGACGTCATCAAAAAACATTTTGATGGCTTGCCAGATCTCAAACCAAAAATTCAGGTAAATACAAATTGATAGTAAAATACATTAAATATTATACAATTAATGTTAGAAGTTATCTGATTTATATTGTCATAATATGTCATATTCAGGACGTTTTTCACTCTTGCACTCTGCACTCATAACTAGTAATTAATTGTTTAGAAACAAATGGAACACAATGAGCGCTTTAAATGTGATTTATCATTGTTTTGTTGCTTTATTGATTTTTTTGTCAAGTTGGTTCTCATTTTGAACTAATATAAATAAAATAAATGTTGGAGCAGGATATTTTTTATTGCAATGTATATAAAGGTAGATCTGAAAAAGTTATTACTATTATCCGACGAGTCACGATAATCCATTTTCTGCTCTTAAGCAACTTCACGATAAGCAAAAAATCATGTTGATCTATTTCCACTTTTTGAGATAGTAATAAAACAAGTACAGACATAACATTCACGAATGGATGGTGTTAGATTAATGACAAAGTAATGAAGCAGATGATTTCTTCAATTATAAAGTACGTAACTCTAAATACGATTACATCTAAAACAAGGTTTGAACAATTTGTCTTTTTTTTACAAAAATTCTGCTCAGTGCAAATCGGCAATTCTTCACATGTTATAGTGTAACATTATCCAATTCATATTTGTATTAGGACATCTGTAACTCTGTTCGTATTGAACAACAAAAAGCGACAACTATCCAAATTGAACAACGCTTAAAGGATGAGGAGACCGTGTTTTCTCAGGATGAACATATAAATGAGGAAATGTGTAAGTGTCACATATTTTAATAACTAATAAATCTTATTAAAATAATACTGTCATGTATGTGTGGATATTAACGACGCTACACGGTTACTGTTTTGCTACTCAACTGTTCTGCTACTCAAAATTAATGTATCACATAAATTCTTTAGCTACATTTATATAAAAGCGCAGCAGGTCTAATGTCGATTATAAGAAAGCTATTCATACTTAGACAATACATTTTTGATGGATCAATTTATTGACGAGCACTAATTTGATGTACGTATGTGTGATAGTATATATTTATATATCTATACATTTTTAACGATGTCGACTTTTTTTCAGAATTCTTCAAAACTGAAAAAAGCAAATTATCTATGCCCATTTGAGAAAATATTGAATTATTTAATTTAATTTATAATGTAACTATATGCATAATACTTAACGTAATATAATTAAAATGTGTTGTATAAATGTGAACCAAAATGAACGTAAGTAGCATAGGATTGATGACATCTGGCTGATGATTCATCATTGGTCGATTCTGCAGCAGTTACGTAATCAAGAAAATCAAAATTTCATGACAAAGCACTGGTCGATTCTGAAGCAGTTACATAATCGACATCATAGTTCATAATTTATCAACGGTTGATTCTGCAGAAATGATCCAAGTCATCAAAGGTTTATGAATCATAATGCACCCACATACCAAAAATAGTATAAATAGATACGCTGTTGAAGCTAACATTCATTCTGCATCCAGTAATTATTATGAACGGTCGTATTCTTACGCTACCACGTTCACTTGCCAATTCACAGAACATAATGTTGGGTCTAATAGAATAGTTTTCAGTTTCAAATTTTAGTTTCCTTTAACTTTGTAATGCTTTGATTAACATAATTATTTCTTTACTGAATAGGTTAGTGACCATAACGGATTAAACATGATATTTACTTATTTCGAATTTCATTTCATACATGGTCCATTGCCGGAAAAGTAGGCCCAAATACATGTTTTTCCCTATATTTTCATTTGTAATTATCCGATTAGATAAACATTCACTGCGATATGTGCATGTAAATATGACACATCGAAGGGTCATAAAGAAAATAAAAGTATTTTTGAAAAATCGCCTTGTAATTTGGTCAATAGTAATGAACATTGCAATCTAGCCCTCTAATTTAGCCTCTACAATTTACTACCTAATTTCCCCATTAAATAAACTAAATAGAAAGAGAGTAACATATATTGTAAATGAACCAACTGGCGTACCATCGAAATGATTTTAAAAAACACACACATTGAATAAGTTCATGATAATTTGTTTAAAATTCACTTAAGCGAACAATCAGAAATAAATATAACAATATATCAAGAAAGGTACATTGTAAGAGACCATTTAAAAATAAAAACGAAAAAATATTTACTTTAAAAAACTATACTTATTTTTAGATTATACGAACAATATATAATTTTATCAAAATATAAAAATAAAAAATTAATCAAACAGACTTAAAATAATATGTCCAGAGTTTTCACAGTATTACAATATGTCATAATTCACAAATGTATGGTTTATGCAATACGTTACTGGACAAAAACATGACCACCATTCACTACAATAGCTTAACATTTGGTTAATTCAGTTAATTGAATGGTGAAATAATGTAGTAAATTGTAGAGTGTAAAAGAGAGCGCGATTGCATACGCTTATTTATATAAGCTAAATTACAAAGTTATTTTTTCAAATATCTAGCTACATTGGTTTTCGTTATGTCCGTTCGATTTGTCATATTCATATATACTTAATGTATATCGAGTGAAATTTTATCCAATCAGAGAATTATCAATGAAGATATTGCCAACAATATGTATTTTGTGCCCACTTTTTCGGCCTTGGACTATGTTCGAAAAATAATGTGAAATTATTCATTACAATACTAGATCCGCCATGGTCACTAACACATTTAGTTACGGAACAATTATGTAAATATATGCATTACATATTTGTAAATCCAATAATTTAAGAGTTATAGGCAAAAACAAATATTTGAGCCTACTTTTGATGTTCTGGACAATGTTTGAAATGGAATTTTAAACTGATAACTACTCTATTATTTTTGACCCAACATTAGGTTGAGTGAATTGGCAAGTGAAGGTGAGCGCATAATAACACTACCGTTCGTGATAAGTGTTGAACGCATAATCAATTTTAGCTGCAATAGCGTTTGTCTATACTATTTGTGGTATGAGGAGGGGGAGGGGTGATTTACTATTAACTTTTGATGACCTCGGTTACGTGATGAATTATGAACAATTGTTAATCTCGATTATGTTACTGCTTTAGAATCTACCGGTGATGTGTTATGAACTTTTGATTACCTTGATTACGTAAGTACTGTAAAATCAATTAGAGACTAGTCATGAGACAGATGTTATCATTCCCATACTGCTAATGTATACAATTCTGTTACATTATAATAATAAATCATTTGGAGAAGCAACCATTAATATTAAATGCGGTTAACGCAGTACGAACTAAATATTAAACTAAATTATGCGAAATAGAAAGACAAAGGCAGCATCCTCCACTTGCAACAGGTGCTAAAGTCTTGTATGTCTGTTTAGGATAATGTTAAACACATGATTTGATATTGATCCGTTCTTGAGATTGAAACGTCATGTCATATTTTTTCATGATAAAAAATGGTTATTTATGTATATGTTTTACTTTATATTTAACATTACACAATTGTAAGTGTTTTTCATTAGGGATACGGATATACAGTTAGAGAATTGGCATTTTTAATTTTATGAAGAGGTACAGTTTACTTCTTTTTTTAGGGAATGTAGTTTCATTGTTTTGGTTGCTATACATTTGCAATTATATAGCTAAATAATTATTCAACTAACAATACAAAAATCTCTTTATCTTATTCGATTATTATATACCTAATCTCAAACATCCACAAACAATAACAATATCTACATAAAAAAAAACTAAACCGCAGAACAAATTTAATTAGAAGTTATTTGAAATAAACACATATCAAATGTTATCAAGGACGAATCATTAACTTTAGGAAAAAAATGAACACTGGCCTTTCTACCTTGCGACAGGAGTACATAGTTTTGAGTGGTTAAAATTTTAAAAATATGATTAAGCAACAGCAACTATGAATCACTTTAAAGATCTAATTTCATCTCTTATAATATTGATTTTGTCGACCCAAACAATTGAAAAGAAAAATTAGTAATACCTGGAAAGGTATAGCAGATGATTTAGATCTACCAAATGATCTTATGTATACACAACTGCATAACAAATAACGCTAACCTTCTGAAATTGTATACTAGATCACTAAAATACAAAAAAGGATTAGATCAATAGTTTATATCAATAATTTAGATAAATATTTTATATCAATAGTTTAGATCAATCGTTGAGATAAATAGTTCAGATCACTAGTTTAGACCAATAGTTTAGATCAATAGTTTAGATCAATAATTTAGATCAATTTTTTAGATCAATAGTTTAAATCAATAGTTTAGATCAATAGTTTAGATCAATAGTTTAGATCAATAGTTTAGATCAATAGTTTAGATCAATAGTTTAGATCAATAGTTTA
>JAUZND010089795.1:0-15271 GCA_034780555.1 Coelogynopora nodosa
CGAAAGTATAAAAAACAAAATGTCTTACCATGTAAATAGCAAGCGTGCACGAAACAAAACTCCCGGCAAATATTTAAGCATAAACGTAAATCCAATGTTTTAAACAACGAATCAAAATGATTTATGCATTCATTTAAGTAAAAAGCTATAGATTGGTATTACCCCGTGATTGGTACACCCCCTCTCTCCCCTACAGGTAGTGTGTGTTTCTCTATTCTGAAGAAGGTTTCTCTTATAATGTTCAGTTCAATATTTAGAATTTTACACTGTTTTATAAAAAAATTATTAACTCTACCGTTTCAATAATTTGTTATCATGTAGTTAGGACTTAATGGCTGGTTATCAAAAAAGGTATCATATAATAAGTTTTTTTTGTTAATCCAAAACTTATAAAATCATTTTCTTATTTGTCAGTAGCAACACTTACTCAAAAATGGTTAGTCATAATTTTTTTAAATAGTTCTACTTTATGAAATAAATATTTATTTTAAATCACTTTCAAAAAAAAAATAACCAAAACATACTGTTATTTATTTATATAAATAAATTGAAAGTGTAAGTACATTTTGAACACGCAGAACAACACCAAAATAATGTGTTTTAGTGTTGTGAAGAGGTTCATAAATTTTACAAAAACAGAAACGTGGTTTTGTGCATAAAAATGTAAGCTTAATTGGACTATTAATCTTTAATGCTTAAGCTGATGAAAGAATATTGAGTTTTTTTTTACGGTTTCCCTTCTTTAGTAGTTCTAATGTTAACTATAGTATAATACAGTAATATTTTAAGTGTAAAAATATCTTTTACAGTAGTAATAAATTAGTTATCAAATAATTTATTAATTATACTGCTCAAATAGTCAATTAGTTAAACTATTTTGACTGATACACTTTTACAATCTACAATCTACTCATTACAATTTTCCAGTTACACTTTTAAACACCTTTCGGCTCAGTTCAATATCGATTGTTCTATTTATTCAGCAATGACTAGCTTGTCGAAGATGTTGAATATCTCAGGACAGTAAAATCTGTTAAGACCTCCCATAAAAATAAATTTGAAGGGGTTATGTCAGGTGACCAGGTTGGTCATTCAATGGGTTCATGACTACCTATCCTACCATCCTAAAATTTTGTATGCAGCGATTCTCATACCAGTCTGACACAATGGACTGATGACTCCATCCTGTTTTAAAGAATTTTTTTTCACTAATGTAATTTTTACCCTGTTCCTGGGATAATATTTCATCTGCAGCATATCCTGGTTTTGTTATCCAGGGACAGTACCATAAGAATATGGGCCAACGATGCTTTCACTAGATAGATGCTTTCACCAGATAGCTGACCAAAACTGACCTTTCTTAATGACACTGAATGTGGTACTTTAATTTGAAGCATGCTTCTTCGTACGGTCTCGTGTAGTAGGATCATTTAAAAAAACTTAGTCGAATTGTACACATTGTTCAGCATATTATGTTCTTATGTTAACATAAGACCTTTTATTTAATAAATTAGGATCACTTTGTCGGCTGATATCTAGTTATAAAAATTGATGGCTAACTATTTTTTATCTCTGCGATTGACACTGAACATTAATTGATCTTCCTTCTCATTATTTTTAACGTCTTTGGTCGTCCAGCTCTGGGTGATTTATTCATGGATCCTGTCATTTTAAATTAATCTACTTGTGCTTTTATGTTTCTTTATTAGACAGCCTTAATAATGTTAAATTCCTCATTTAAAAAGACGACTTGATTTCGAAGCAGATTCAAAGAATTATTAAAACTGTAAAAATCAAATTACATGAAACAATTGATTCATATTATTATGACTGATATGATGTCAACATCGTATGGTATTAACGAATTCAAATTATTCAAAAAGCTAATCGAAATTTGAATAATTTCTTTTGAATACATTTCTTTAAATGTTGCTTTATTTCAAGGAATCCAATGCCTTGTTCACAAAGCAGTGTTGCGGAGGATATGAAGCAATGACCCAAAAATCTAATTGTCTAGTTATGAACTGTAGAATGTTCTTATATTTTGATTTCATCAAATTTTGTAGCCTTTATTGTCTTCATTTAATTTGAAATTACAACGGGAACCATTACAATACTGTGTCCTTTACCAGCATTATCTGTTTTAAAATCCTTAACACGCACTCTGATACTGCAGTTGCTCAGAAAGGTGATATCATTACATTTCTTAGTTAATATATATACTATGTAGCGTTCCTTGAATACCTACCATCAGAATATGTTTTTAACGTCTCCAGTGAATTAAAAATAAATAGATCAATTTGCTCTCTTGTAAAATTGTTCAAAAATTTTAGTTTATGCTATCTGATGAGTTTCTTGATCAAAGTTTTAACTAGCAAAGATATGTAGAGTTTGAATTGACTTTAACTTTCATTCTAAAATTAACGTATAATCAAGATGTGTATATTGTTCCGACAATGTAATTTTACTACAATTTCATTGAATACTGCCAGTTGTTATTTTTTCATTTTGTTTGTAAATTTATAGAACCAAGTGGTTCGCAGATGTATCTAAATAATTTACGGATAGTTTAAAATGTTAATACAGGTACATGACTAGTACTTTATAACTAATTATGTTTAATCTAACATAAATTATATTATTTCTTGCTTATTTATTCCATTTATGATTAATTCTATTGGGTAAAATTAATTAGTATTTTGAATTGGGCTTATATAACAATATATTATTTAATAACAACTTTTTTATATTAATATTATTAGCAACATTTTCACTGCTTTAACCGTTCACAAATTTTACTTTTTTTTCAGACTCATTACACACCACAATGCATGACCACGATTCATTGAAACGAAAATCTTCATCAAAGGGCAAAATCTCTATTACCAGTAAAACGAAGAGAAAAAAAGAACGCAGTCATTCAAAGCATCATAATAAAAAGAAGAAATGTCGCGACGTCTCTCCTTCTCAACATGTGGACCCCTTATTAATGACTGAGTATGACTCTAGTAACTCCGAGTCAGATCTTGATATTGAAAAGCCTCTATTTTCTATTGTCCAGTATATTGGTGATCCTCATGCGCTAGCTCATCAATTATTTCGTACTATACGTGGCCGTAAATTGCAAAACATGTTACCCGACATTCTACATCGTTATTCGCTTGAAGAGATTCGTGACTTTTGTGGTAGAGAACTCGAGGTGATGTCCAAAAAAAGAATCAGCAGAATTCTCGGGGGTAGCAAGTCAGAGGATATTTCGTCATCAAGTAGCGAAGAGGAAAATGAAATGAATACATCTGAGATAATCGAAAAAGAGATCAAACCTGCTGATGGAGAGAAGTTACAGATAGAAACAGATACACAATTGAAAGAAATCCCGGACTCCACTTGCATTGTCGAGGTATACATTTTCCTTTCGAATAATTACTATTATAAGCTTATATAAATTTTATATCACGACAACCAACATTTTTAATCCTTATCAAATTCATTTATCGGTTATTATTAAAACAAACAAGTTGAATTGATGGAACATATATTTCGTAATAAAAGACATTCGCTAAATATACACTTATTCTGAGTGTACACTTTGAAGTTCTGCCCTTGTAAAAACGTCATCATCAGCGTTGTATCCCATGTAGAGGGAAGCCAATTAATGTATTATAAATGATCCATCCTATGAAAGAACTATGGATCTAAAATTTGATGTACATTCTTATTTATAGAGGCAATTAACTTTGAAATGTGAAAAAACGGTCATTGTTAAAATTATTTAATCTACTGTGAAGTAAATTAATATATATTATTAATTATTCGTTAAAAATATTTTTCAAACATTATTCGATTGTGTCAAATAGATGAAACCTTTGATTAGAGTTCTGTTTAAATTCTGGGCTAGTTTTTTTAAAACTAAAACTAGCTATCGTGTGTTCGCTAGACATTTAAAAATAACCTTCTGTAACTTCTTTGAACATAGTACCATTGAAGTTTGTATGGTGTTTTCTTGAACACCTTGATATAGGTTCTATTCAGACTAAAATCGACACTGGCTCAAAATATATGAATGTATAACTATTTACACGTGTAGAACATGACTGATGGCATTTGATAAAAATTGATACGTCTAAACGTAACTTCAGGCTACTAACGATAATGTAAACAAGGTTATCCTTAATATACTCTATATTACATCCTGAATGAATATACTGAAGATCTGGAGTGTTTAGACATATTAAGGTGAATATCGGTATCTGCTGTCGTTGATAGTTACCGGTAAAAGACATTCTTCTAAAGGTCGTCAGGAGAACCACCAACTCGTCATGAAAGTCCTTAAAAAGAAAATGAATAAATTTTATGAATAATATCAAATACATATAAAGAGTTGCGATCTTCTAGATTTAAAGTTTCTAACACATCTGTAAGTAATCAAACCTCGGTGGAAGGTGCGCGTATTTTTAAAAATACCTAAAACTGGATATTTGGATGTTTATAAAGGAAGTAGAAGTGGATAAAGTTGCGCAGCGACTGAGAAAATGGTTCACAACATCTAAATATATAAGAGAATGCTGATTGCCGACAAAGTGAGATACTTTTGTATAAATAATAATTTAAACTATACCACCGATTTCCACGTAGAGTTTAAATAGATTTGTTAAACAATGATCTACTAAACCCTTCGTAGGTGGAGGGGGTTTACCAATTTGTTTCCAAATAAGTTTTTGATTGAACTGAAAATTATAACTAATATAATTTCGAATATTAACCTCCGGGGTTTTAATGCTCAACCTGCTGCTGATATAAGGAGCTGAAACTTTCAACATAAAAAAAAGATTATCGTAAATTATATACAATTAATATAAGTTATAAAATTATTTATTAAAATAACCAGAACTTTAATATAATACTTTGATAGCATTTATACTACTTATAGCTTATTTTTATAAGTAGAATAATAATAGATCTCGAGTTTGGGAATCAGCTGCAAAAAGAAACAAGTCAATTGATTGCATTGATCAAAAGCTATAGCATGTATGGTTCAATATATTGCATATATTGTTATTTTCCCATAGCTTTCCTAAACTGGAGTTTATGACGTAATCAGATCATAAAAATGATAATAATTGACAAGTCCTTAGAAGGTATCTGTATACCAAATTTCAGCTTACTCGGATGCTAGGAAGTTTGTTTTTTCTGTGGGAGGGTAAAATACCCCCCCTCCAGGGATACATACAAATTATGTCCACGGACGAAGGGTTACAAATTATAACATTTGATATTATAAGTTGGATTCAATAGTTGTATCTATTCTATTGCTGCAGTTTTAACTAACCGTAGAAATGCACTGTGCAATATTTTAAATAGTTTTAAACAAATTAAATATTTTTATGTTGATATATTTTATGTCTACACATGTTATATAAGCACATTATAGGTGACATAAAAAACGTTGACTTATATTAGCTAATCTACTGTTTTATAAGATTTTACTATTATATATATTGTCAGTTTAGTTACATTGTTTTTTTAGTACTAAATTTTAGTATATTAATGAATATTTATTTTATGTTGTAATATTTCTATATTTCGGTCAATTTTCTCTTACAGAATTTTGTAAAACCTGATTCTGCCGCGACTGTAACGGAATGTGCTTTTGATACCACTTTAAATTCGGAATTCACAACTGTACAGGAAAATGAATGCTCTCGTGTGATTGAAGAAGACTCTGTTGCTGTAACTAAAGAAGAGTGTAATTCGACTCAGAATGTTAATACTAATCACGTAGACAGAAAAAAACTTGAAATTCTCGAATTGGAACTTCGTGCACGTGCGATTCGAGCCATGCTTAAATCTCAGCTTAATACTGAAAGTGATTTACCTAAATGAAATATTTATATCTTTTAGATATCTGAGATTATTGTGGTTTCTTATATATCCTTATAACTTATTCTAATTTTGATAATCTTGTATTATTACATTTGAATTATGAAAAAAGGTTTTTTTTTGTATATTTTGTAAATATGTTGTAATATACTGATGTTGTGTTTTGTAAAATATACTAATAATTTTGTTGATTAAATGAATAAAATTTTTGTTTAAAAATCAATGATGGAAAAGTAAGGTAGAGAAAGAAAACATATTGCAGTTTAATATTTCTGTTCTAAATATTTCGAAAATTATGTAAATGATAGATTGCTAAAAAACGTTTCCTGTAAATAAAGAAAATAATTACTAAGATAAGACACGAGAAGAGCTTAAATAGAATGTTGATATCTCAGTTAATATTATTTGAATCATTAAATAATAGATTTACGAATATGTTGATTGATTAATACAATACTTAATTTTGAACATTTTCAATGATTGGCTTGATTAACTAAATATTTAATTATTCAAAAATGTATGTTTAATCTGTATGTTAAATAAAAATTAAGTAAATTCTTCATCTTTAATGGGGCGTTGCGTAGGCTTAACGAATCTAAGTAGGTATGAACAATTTATAGTATATAAGCATTTTTGGTACTATTCGAATTCCAGTTCTTTTAAATGTCTAATCTTTATTTTGTAATATAAACTTGATGACTTGTAATTTGATACAATTTCTCTTTATGGAATAATTTAGTGTCCTCGTTACGGTTATGCATATTATAAATATATTAAAAAACATGGTCTCTAATAAATTTATATATTTGTAATTACGGCGGGTTTTTTTTATCTTGGGGAGGAAGGGTTCTTTCGGATTCCATTGCCTACACCCTTGTTTAAATTATATGATAAACTATTTAATTAATACATTTTAAATACATAACTTAAATTTTATCCACTAATGCAATTATCATATTGAAAGCATACTAATTTTATTGAAGCATCCTCACACTTGTAAATGGAGTGCTTTTTGTACTAATGTAATAAGCGAAATTATTGTACATGTAGTTATTTTTCATCTTATTCAAACTATTTATTATAATATTTTAGTAGAATTTTTGTAGTTTCAAATTTTTCACTTGTACGTTTCATTATTGGCATATGGGGTGTTTAGTCTGACTTTCAGTCGAGTTAATTAGGGCCATTTTCTAGCTACGTTATAAGGATACTAATTAGGGTGATTTTACTGTAATTATTATGTGAGAGGGATTTTTGTCAAAGCCGTGATATTGACTAAACACTGAATTATAACATTTATTTTTAAATACTTTTTATCCCGTTGTTAATACTAAAAATAACTTAACTGTCTTCAAGCTGCTGAACTTTGGAAGAGTAATTATTAGTAGGTAATTATTATGTGTACTACTATATACAAATTCTCCAAAAAGGCTATCCTCTCTTAATTAATTTAGCTTAATTACCACAGTCCGTAGAAAAAGCGACTTACATATTATGTGCCACTTTTATGTATGTATATAAATTAAAATATATATTTTAAAATTTAATCAATAATTTTAGTGACTTATTTGTATAAAAAATATAAACAAAATTTATTATAATTTAATGGTAGGCCTACATATTTTTGTTCTCTATTTGAACAGGTTTGTAAATAATTGCTGATATAAAAAATTGTTACACTACACATATCAGCCATGAGAATTAGTTGTATATATAAATACTCATTCTTAATTATAAAATATTCTTGATCTAATATGTGAAATAATTAGTTATACTTTTAATTTAGTAAGGATTCATAATTTTAAAACAAGCTAATCTTGAGAATTGCCATCAAGAATACAAAATAATTTAATGTATCTATTTTATATATCAAAATTCCAAAGATTGGTTTTATGTGATATTATAGATTGTATTTTTGATAAACTTTGCAAAATAGTATCAAAAATGCATCCAATATATTTTGGAGAAAACCAAGCGTTCAATATTTTATGAAATTCTGCTAAATGCAGTGGTAGGTGTACTATATTTACTTTATCATTTCTATAGTGCCAACATTTTTACAATAAAAACATTAATAATAATAACGAACAGGTCAGTGCGGTCAAGCGAACGTCTGTATACAATTACGAGTCACATTCCATTTTTGAACAGTTTGAAGGACTAAATCACTTTTGCTAGATTGTTTATTTTTTACGGACTAATACAGTTTGAAATTATTTAATGTTCTGGCCAAACTCTGACCGTCCAAAATCACTTTAAGAATTTAGGGCTTATAACGCTTCAACATAATTTTATTAAATGACATGTAAACCTATAAAAGGTCAAAATTTTCACAAGATTATTTTTCACGGTCAAATAAAGTTCAAAGATGTACTTATTGTTCTTATCGGTCTAGTGTGAATCTAAATATATTAAATTACATATTATATAGGCCCATTAACACAATAAAGTATAAGATCCAAAGTCATGGGAAACCAATAGATATATATACTATAGTTATAATAACTTTTAAACTGCTACAAATATTGTTTCCGAAAAATAATGCTCCTCACGGACCTGTTTAATAAGGTTTCGATGGACGCGTATCATTGCAGATTTTCGCATAATTGATATATTAATATTATAAATAAATATTATTGTATAATATCATGATGCTAATTATATCGTTTTTAAATGACGAATTTGTATATTTAATATTCTCATAGCGTGCTTCGCGATCACAAGTGGATTTTTTTACATATAGGTAATAATAAATGATTACCTGACAATTATAATTAATTTTGAAAGATGAACAGTTTTAAAATATTATTATTATAAATTTTTTTTAAATAAATTGTCAAAATTCTCAACAATTGCTTTCAATCAACAATATCAATTTCTATAGTGGGGTTAAAGGGCTCCTATAGTTGGGGTAAAGGACACCTAATGGGGGTATAATTAGGGCTCCTTTTGTCAGTGGAGGTATAAAAGGTCTCCTAGTGGGGGTAGAAACCCTTATATGAGGTAGTGGAATAAGTCTTTATTGTAAGAATTAATATACAGAAAGGGGTATTAATTGAAGGTAAAACAGTAAAGTGCGAAAGAGACCTGGTGGATCAAGTAAGAGTCGTTCTATGGTAATTATGTCCCCAGTGAAGGAAAGGATTCGACTAGTGAAGTAAATAGCTCTAGTGGAGAAAGCGGTATTGCCCCTATAGGCCTACCTCATTTGGAATTTTTGCATGTGTTTTAGTTATTTCAAATTTTTACTGAAAGGCCCTTTCAAAAAATGTATCCTCCCCTTGGAAAAGCTGGCGACAACCTGATTACGTCATTAAAATTAAATTATTAAAGTAGAATATTAACTAAATAATCAAAAAATATTATTTGTAAATGTCTATTAAATATAATCATTGACAATTAACTGTTGATGAAGCAATAGTTATTAATAAATTTAGCAATATATTAATAATATAATGCAACTACAATACATGTACACTTACTTTATACTACTTTATGAGTAGAGTGATAAAGGTACTCCTATAACATGAAATAATTATCTGAATAGGTTACTCTACCAAATTTTAAATTTGAAAATAGAATTGAATTATATTTACAGGGAATGAATGATTTTTTTGTGGGTTTTGTACATTATAAAAAATATTATGATTTTTTTTAATATAAAGTGATGATATCTTGTAAAGAAATTATATATGACAATTTAATTTGGCGTTTTCTTTTAAATATAAATAAAAAGTTAATGACAATTAAATTCAAAATTTATATTTTTCTGAAATTATTGTAATATATTGTAATCTTTGTGTCGTTAGTAGTAATTACGAGTAAATACAGGGATTAGATTTAACAGTATAATAGTAACAGTTATTACATAAATGTCAGTAACATTACCACAGTAGTAATTACAATTACATAGGTAGGCTACTCAAAAAAATTCAGATATATGGGATATAGGTGAATTATAGACTGATTCAATTTGTTTGACACATGATGTTGGATCTGAATGTATTATCTACATTCTGTGCTATCTTATCTATTTTCAGCTATATTATCTATTCTCAGCTATGTTATCTATGCTTAGCTATAGGCTATTATCTATTCTTAGCTATAATATCTATTCTCAGCTATATTTTTTATTGTCATCTATATATTATCTATTCTAATAATATAGTATAACTATTATTTTTAATCTTGATAAGCTATATATATGAATCGTAAAATACTTTTTAATTCAGTCAACTAAAATTATGAAGTGAAAATATCAAAACAAAAGGTCAGAGATAAAACTTAACACCCTAGTTGTTTTAGCTCTTCATGACAGTGCGTCAAATCAACTAATAAAGGATAAATACGTCGTTACACATCTATAAAATTATCTTTTGTTATTTTTTAGTTCTTTGTTAAAAAAAAATTAATTTACAGTCAAATTATATAAATATATATATACTTCTATTAAACATGTTGACACAAGTTTGATTTTGTACAAATATTTAAACAATTTATTTGTCATGGGCCTTTGGGTTTTGTAAATACAAAAGAAAAGAATATAAAATAAAAAGACTATATGTATACACTAAGCAAAAGTTATCATATTTTGGTACAAGTTTATTTTAAAAAATACGATGTAATCATTGTTATATTACTATAGTATATCAGTACCTTTTTATAATAAATAGGTTTAACATCTTAAAGTTTATGTATAACAAATTTCCTTTGATTACCTTTTAGCTATCATATAAATTAATTGTCACACAATAGGAAGCTATATTGAAAGGTAGGCTTTCAACGGTTTTCCTGGGTCATACAACGATTAACCATTCGATTAGCTAGATAATTTCTGAGAGACATTCAGCGCCAGATTGACACTAAAAATCTACGCCATACAAGACTTTCTTCTTCTAGACCTTTAATATACCATTTTCACCTGCTCATAGACTTCTTGTACGTACATCTACAAACAAAAAGTCCAATTCTCAACTCCCTGTATAATCACTGACCACAACTCACTACTCACTGCGGCGTTATTATACATTATATTGAGGGTTTATACACCCTTCTATATATAATCTTGAGAGCTGCTTGAATTGTCGGGGCCATTGTTAATTAACAGTGGGTGATAATTACCCACCGATGTTGGCATCACAGGTAAACAAAATGGGGCGGGTAAGAAATATGGAGAAAAATCGTCAGATTGAAAATACTGCATGCTCCCTTTTAGTCAATAGTAATCTTTCTTATAACGCGTCCCGGAAGAATTTTTAATATAATCTCAACCGATTGGACTCTCCGGAAGTGGCCAGTGCTAGTGGACAGAGGTGATCTGGTAATAGCTCTCCCGCCTCACGCAACTCTTACCAATGCCGGGCAGGAAGAACATTATCCTATGTGTAGTCCGAGAAGAGTTCCCTCGAATTGGAGTCGACTTGATTGGCATACTTCGTGTCCGGCTAGCCACCTTTCCGTCGCTACCAGAAGTGGCTGTATCGTGATCTTGCTTACAAGCGGCGAGCTCCGGTTGGAAAGAATGGGGAATAAGACCCCCCGGACAATGCATTATTTTCGGCATTAGTTGTGCTACACTTCTTTTAGAAGGTTTTCTTGGCTCCCTGATGTATTATATATCAATAATTAAGAATGTATCCATTGACTCGCCAGTACGTTTACTATATATATAGGTCCATAGGTAAATACAGAAAAATTAGGAACATTTTAAAAACAATTTGTATAGTTATAGGCTTATAATTGTATTATAATAAATAGGTATACTGACAATATACACCAAAAATATTTTAACATTTGATTTAGTAAATTAGTAAATTATAAGAATGTACTAAATTATTATTTAAAAAAAAAAATTCTTTCGACTAATTTGAGTAATATTGAATTCTATTAGTATACCTATATATATATATCATATATATATAAGATACCATAATATAAACTTTTATTATGTGGTTTACAAAATAGTATTGTTGTTAATATATGTAAAATGATATAAAAAACGACAGATTCAAGCAAACAGCACATTAGACATTTTCGTTCCATTTTCATCGATCACCATTTCATCACCTTTATATTATATATATACGTTTTTAGATGAAATAATTATATGTAATATACAACGTTGTAAAAACTGTATTTAAACATTCTCATCTATATAATCTTCAACCATAATTCTATATGGTTAATTACATTTAAGAATTTAGCTTTCATTTTCAGTAATTTAAATACGATGCTTCATTTATTATGACACTAATATTTAAAACATTTATGAATTATTGTACTTTAACATATTTAACCAAGCTACATATATTTGCAGCATTATTTTTAAAGTAAATATAGCTTCAATAGATTTTTTAGTTATAGATCAAGTAATTTTCGATGTTCTGCCATTATCCCTTGTACCAGTATCCTTTTTAACTCTACTTTTTGACGCTTTTTGACGCCTTTCCTATGAACTTTTGCTGCATTCTCTATTTTTTTATTCTCTATTTCTCTATGCCCTCCTGTCCTTTTTTCCCTTTCACTCATTCATGTTCTTTTCCTAATTTATTACTCATTCATGTTTACGTTCCTGTATCGATTCCCATTGTACAGTGTCCTTTAATAAACGATTATTATTATTATTATTATTATATAAATAGTTGCACAATCGCTACTAATCTGCATAATAGTTACACAAACATACATATATATATTAACTGCATCATATATTAAATAATCAATAAAATTATTGAACATTTATTTGCACATTTGAGTTTATTTGTACTTTAAAAATGTACTTAAAAATTTTAGGCTTATAATTACAATTTACATATATGTTTATCCCTATTATTATATGGGGTTAATATTGATAGGGCTTATATTATATAAGGATTATAGCTATAGGCCTATATATAGGTATGTGTTATGGGCAAAGTGGTATATAATAAATAATAAAAATCTATTATTTTAATTATTAAAGGAATAATTATGATATCTGAGTATGATATATAATTCTATTATTTCTATATGATTTTTTAAATATAGCAACATTTATTCAGTATGAAGCGCTATATTAACTATTTCAAATATATCCAGGAATATACTTATCATGTTATGAGCGCCCACAGGATATTAGGTGAAGGTGAACACGCTATATCTAAAAAACAATTATTTAATAATGTCAACACTTTTTTTTCATTAATATAAAATAAAATGATGTTAAAAATATAAGAATTTTAATTAACATAAAACAGTAAATAATAAGACATCTTATAAAAAAATTAATACTTTTTTGTCAAAAAATATATTTCCTAATTGAAAATTTCATACAATATGGTAATGTATTACATTTTGGAAATGCACAAAAATGTTGAGGTGTGGGCAAATTCCCAGTGTGCTCATGTCTGTCTGCGTGCACTTATGGATATAAAGGCCCTACTAGCCTATTAGAAATAAATAGAACAAAATATTTATTATAGGCCTACACTAGAAACGATACAATAAATCATGAAATATTTACTTCTTTAAATAATTAGTGCACAACATTATATATATTATCAAATTAATTACTCAAATATCGTAAATAAAGTATCATAATCATGAGTATCAAATTATATAGCTAAACAGGTTAAATTAAACAGCTACAACAGAGCTAATCATGTTTTTTGAAAATTAAACCGCGCGCATTTCGCTAGACCAACCAAAATGTACTATTGCTTTCTAGAAGTTACAATTTTCACCAATGACACATACTTAGATTCAACAAAGCAATAAACTAAATATCTGAAAAGAGTCAACATTTTATCACAGAGCTATGTTAACCGGGGCTGGAGGCTTTATAACAAGCAATTAAATTTGCATCAATTCAAATACAATTGTCAAATATATTTGTTTTATGTAGAAGTTATATAAAATATTTTTTGAAATTTTTCTTATGGCTTTTAACTTTTCTGGCCTACTGGGTTTTCCTGGAGTTCCACCGGGTCTTTCTTCTCCATTTTCAATGGTTCCCATTCCACCGGGTCTACATTTTGCACCGGACCAAGTGGCAAGAGTGTGCGAAACTCTTGAAGAGTCTGGGGACGTAGATCGATTGGGCCGCTTTCTTTGGTCTCTACCAGCCCATCCAGCTCTCCTGGATGCCCTTAATCGTCAAGAAGCTATTCTTCGCGCTCGAGCTATTGTCGCTTTCCATGTTGGCAATTTTCGTGAACTATATCATCTTCTGGAGAAACAGCAGTTTGGGAAAGATTCGCATAGTAAGTTGCAGGCACTTTGGCTTGAAGCGCACTATCAAGAGGCTGAAAAACTCAGAGGTCGTCCCTTAGGACCGGTAGACAAATATCGTGTCCGAAAGAAGTTTCCAATGCCAAGGACAATCTGGGATGGTGAACAGAAAACACATTGCTTCAAGGAACGCACAAGAAGCCATTTGCGCGAGTGGTACCTTCAGGATCCCTATCCAAATCCGACTAAGAAAAGAGAGCTGGCGGCCGCTACTGGTCTAACCCCAACTCAGGTTGGCAACTGGTTCAAGAATCGTCGACAACGGGACCGGGCAGCCGTAGCCAAGAATAGGTAAGAGTTTTTTTATTTTATTAAAGACGGAAATATTACCTTCGATGTGTTCTACAAAATTGTTATTGGCAAGGTGTCGGTTTGATCTGTAATTCAACGTTTGTAAATTAAATTAATAAAACAATTTTAGTGAATAAAATAATTTTGGATAAAATTAATAATATTAAGAATAAATGAAATAATATCTATATCATATATAAATGTAGTATTGTAAACATATAAATATACAAAATCATATTAGCATTTTCTTAGATAATTATGAAATATTATTTATAATTTTGAAATAATAACAAAAATCCCTAGCTTCAAATATTAAACAGCACATACAACGATTACTTACTTATTTTTACAGCATATGAGCTTAATTTTTGTTTCGTTTGTAAGATAAATGTATTAAAAGTTATACCTAATCTTTTAGGATATGTTTTGATGTTGATTAGGCATATCTCATTTGATGTTGCAAAGAATATCAAATATTTTTGTCATATATAGTCAATATAAATATATATACACAAGTAAATTTAGGTATACATATTAAACAGTTTTTTTCTATAGATAGTAGTATGTACATAGGTCTACTATAAAAAAAAAACCTGAGAACATAATATTAATTTTTCATCGCAAACATACGCATGCTTATATTTATGTATCAGCGTATAGTTTCACGATGCTATAAAGCATTTTGGAATTTAAATGTGTTGAAATTGTATTTTGCTATATTTAATTATTATATCATATTAATATATCATATAACCAACCACTACAGGCATGACTTATCAACCTCTCATTTCCTAGGCCTGTGTTATAAGTACAAGTATAACTTGGTGGAATT
>JAUZND010089806.1:0-11254 GCA_034780555.1 Coelogynopora nodosa
AAAATGATATCTACGTTCTCATTAAAATTTATTTTTTAATAGATTTTAATATTGAAAGTTAGGGGTGCGGCTTATAGACCGAATATATAAAATGGATTGTTTTTTTAACCAAAAGTGGGGGGTGCGGCTTATACTCCGGATTTTACGGTATTTAGTTTAATTTTTATTGATAAATGCTTATTAAACGTATTCAGATAGTGTGATTATTTTTTATATGTTTGCCATCAGAATCTGTGCCAAGTCAGGAGATTGATTATGTGGGGAAAGAGTAACATTATACAGGTCGTAAATTTGTGTTCCGTATAGGAATTATCTGAATAATTAGAAATTAACATGGAAGCTTCTTAAAGTAGCAACATAATTATAATGTAAATCCTTTTATAGAATGGGCACAACAATTTTCCATTAGTTTTATCACTGAACAGAAACGTTATATGTGGTAGGTTTGAGTGATGTCGCATCTTTTTCTGATACCATTCAAAATTAATTGATGAAATGTAGCCTATTGTTGTTCCGATATTATCCGATTATTATTATTATCTTTTTACGACACGCAATTATGTAAAGTCCATAATATGTATATTTAATTCATATTCAACCTGAGAATAAAATCATTGTATTTTCATTTTCTTCAATTTACGAATTCACATTTAAAGATTTATTTACTTACACTGCGCTGCAAATGTAGTTATGTAATTATAGAAGTTTAATATAGTAACCATTTATTAAAATTATGCTTCATAAAATGTTTTTAAAAGAATTTTAGTAATTTTTTAATCGAAAATAGAATTGTTTAAATATAGTATATATTCCGTTGGAACATTTTCCCAATTAATTAGGGTGTTATCAATAATTTATATTAATTTCATCTGCAGTATAGATTTCAAAATATAATTATTGTGTAATATAATATACAATATTAATAAATTAATTAATTAATCAAATCAATTATTAAATCAATCAATTTTCTAATATCAATATGTTTTGTATTTTATTATTGTAGGCAAATCTTTTTTACATCCCTAAATCAATCACATTATAGTTTTAGAAAATTTTCCCCAGTTTTCAACCTCGATTGAGTTGAGTTGAGTTGAGTTATATAATATAATACCTAACTAGCCTGCTATCTGTCTGACCAATTTAGGACCCATAAGTCGCTATCAGCTGATTGTCAGAGCTTATATACCACGTGTGTGCAATGCATAGGTATAGCCTACAGCGAGCCACATTCGCCTTCGTGAAGTTTGCACAGCACTTATAGGAAAATATAGACAATATATCGATGGTTGCGAGAAAAATGATAACCAATGTAAAAATATAATCACACGAACAGCGTGGATTTGAGAATCGATCAATATTTCTTTCGATTGAAAATATTGTATATATACGCTTATATCTATCTAATGGCGCTGATAAGGCCTTGCTTGAATGTGCGTTTTTTGTGGATCAGAAGAGGAAGAGAGTGTGTATGTTCAATTCATGTACTAATTGGAGGGAACACCTACTGGGGGATGCAACTGCCCCGAATGAAAGGAGCATGTCACGATTAAATTAAATTATGTTATGTATTGATTGGAATTTTTTTTCAACAACAAATAACATCAATCATTCATAGAAGTTAATAGATTTGATAGAGTTTTCAGCCAACAAATATATAACATCAATATATACCCATATATATATATGTATTAATAAATATAATAAACTGTTTGGATTTCTAAATGTTGGTGAATAAGACTCATAATAAATGTAGAACGCGCATGAACTAATATTTATTTGATAATTACAAATTTGTTATCGCAATTCTTTGGTCGTTATTTTTGTCGCATATACCATATAGTTACTATACATATTTCTTTATTATAATCGACAATTGACTACCGAATATTGACTATTGACTATCGAATATTGATTCAGATTTTGGTCGATAGCAATCTGATTAACTTTAAAAAGAACAGAAATTAATAAGAAATATTAAGCAATATATTTTAAGGTTTTAGAGTTATTGTGACTGTTTTATTCTGATATGTATCTAGTGGTATACAATATTGTGATTTTGTTCTGGCAAATATAATAAAGTATTACAAAATTAATTATAAATTCAATACGAAATATTATATAATAGTATTTTGAGTATTCTATTTATTGTATATCCACAGTGTCCATAGTAATTTAATTTCAATATTATCCTAAAAAATTTAGGCTAAGCTTGCGAATTTAAAAAATACTAATTTGTGTTTATATGTTACAGATGAGTTGACTATAGCCTACAGAGCTAAATGTGTCTGAAATATGAGAACGCAACAATTGGCAATATTACCTGGCTTTGACTCAGTTTCAGAAAATTCCCAACTCTCTCAAATGTTAAATATTCCATCAGCTTCCTTTCGGCCTAAACTATGATATTGTTTTTAAATCACAATTTCTCATTTTTGGTTTATATGTAAGTCATTTCTGCATCACATTTTTAAAACAGAGTCTAGATTTTCAAAAAACAAATAATAAAACTTAACCACTTTTTTTTCATAATTTTCAATTTTAATAATCACAATTTATTTATTTATAGTATAAAAGACTCTGTCTTAGACTTAAACTTGAACTTGAATTGAAAAAAAAACATATATTATGTCTTAAGACTTAGCAATACACATAGAAGGATTCGCTAAGGTATATATTATACATAAAACTTGTCAATCAAAAACAATGTCGTGCGGGTATATCATGGGACCCAACTCTAGGGCTGCTTGCTAGGGTGTTGCTAGGGTCTCACCTGCACATTGCTCGAGAAGTCAGCCGCCGCGACAAACACCGCCCCCAACTCACGGAACCGTGTCTCCAGCAGCAGCGGCATTGCCGCCGTCAGCTGGACAGCGTCCTCCTCGGAGTTGGTGAATCCGGTGACCTTGCGGCTCTTGACCAGTGGCTCCCCCGAGCTCATCGTCACATTGACGAAGGCCACCGGACCGTGGCAGACGGCGGCAACCACGCGACCGCTCTCGTACATCTGTCGGATCAGACTGTGACTGGCCGGACAGTCGACCAGGTCAAACATTACCCCGTGGCCGCCGGCAAAGAAGACCGCGCAGAAGTCGCTGTGTAGAAGAGAAGAGTGAGAGAGGGTGTTTGCTACAAAAATGTTAGATGCATACGGTAAAATGCTTGTAGTATAACGCGTAGCCGTCCGCAATTAACCTATTAAAAGAAATAATATACTCATTTTACGTTCCGGACAAATGGCATATAGTGTACACAGTCAACAGGATCTCTGACTATAACATACTTACATACATAACGTAGTACTACACACAACTAACCTACTATTGATTCTATAAAGAATCATGAATAATTTCAATTAATTTAGAACCGAAAATACTATAAACAACGGTTATGTATGTACTTCACTAATATTGGCTCTGATTTCAAGTGATATAAAGATTATATACTGTTATATACACAGTTTACATTGTTTCTAAATCAACACTAAGAAATGTTCATGCGACTTTTTGAGTTTTGCAGCTTTTTTAATTCATTTATTAATTTATTAAATTTTATTTCAATTATTAACATTTTTATTATTTAAATATTTTCAGAAAAAGTTAACGGTTCTTACATCACAAAATATTTTCAACATTATATAATATGTATAAACAACATACACAGACTACAGCAGTTCACCACCTTCTTTGCTTTTGCTTAATTGATTTGTTACCACTCGATCTGGTAGAATCAGTAAATGTGGACGCTCTGTGTATGTTGTTCACCTCATTTTCTTTTAATTAATTGAAATTATTCTATTTTGCAATTATTTGCCATTTAGGGACATCTACCTATAATGGTCACTACATTGTATATGTCAAAGCTGGTAATACTTGGTTTAAATGTGATGATAGAATAATTTCCAAATGTAAATCCAATTCATACCTTTTCAATTCCACTACAGCTTACGTGTTTTTTTATAACTTAATTAATTATGTGGTAAACTTCGGGAATAGTGATGGTTGTGCGCACATAAACCGGTAAACTGCCGCTGAGGGTCCAGAGTCCCACACTATTGTTTAGTCATCTTTTCCACTTTTTTTTGTTATAAATATCAGTTATACGTGTTTTCTTTATGATCCGGTCTGTCCCGAATCATTTTTTTTGCTTTTTTGGATTTGACAGACTTTTGACAGATTTGACAGCCTGTTTTACATAAAGCTATGTATGGATTTATATCTAGGAAAGAAAAGACGAACAACCTCCTACGTACTTCGAATTCCCGTACATAAACGATTCTATCGACCGAAAAGTTCGCAACGTATTCAATTCCCTACACCTCCATGTCCGCACACCACAAATCAACCACACTACGAAATTCGCAATCGAAAAATACAAAATCACAAACAACATGCCAAATGGCAGGTTGCCAAATCAAATCAAAATTATGTCACTCAAACGGTTGTGTCTATGAGACATCGTGCTCCAAATACGATAACACCTACATCGACAGCTGCGTCAGAGAACTCCACACCCGCGTTAAAGAACACCTCAGCAACGATTCCAGCTCTATCTTCAAACACAAACAAACCTGTCAGTCCAACTTCAACATCTCCATTCTGGCCAAGGACAACAACCCACTGAATGTCCGTTTTCAAGAAGTCATATTCATCCAAGAGAGAAAACCAGCGATCAATTGCAAATTCGAATGCAACGAACTTTTGATCTTTTAATTTTTAACATTTATTCTCTACATAAACTTTAATTCTTACCCTCGATCCCTATTACTCAGTTAGGAATTGATAGCATTTTATAGCGTGTACTCATTATAATTATATAAATAGATTACGTCATATAATTATAGCATTGTGATGTTCTCTCTATATATGTATATATATACCTATCTCTCGCTGCTATTATATTCATTGTACTACACGTTTATGGAGTGGATCTCCAAAAATTCGTAAATAGTAAAGTTTTACAGCACATAGGCTTTCTTTTTATATATTAATTATGTTGCAAAGGGAGAACCACATTTTTATATTTGTTTGGATTGTAAAAATGTATTGTGAATAATATTTGTGGTTAGATGACAACTCATTCCTTTTGTTTGACCTTTGTGTTTTGTTTTACTATTTTGGAATAAATGTTCTATGGATATACTACAATATAATTTATGTATCATGTTATCTTATGTATATTACGTACTTTATAGCTGGTACTATATAATGAATATATCTGGTCACTCGAATTCGAGTGTGTTATAGCGGGATTTTTTTGTATATACAATATAAATTTTTCATGAGGGCGATTTGAAAGTTGAGTAATTCATAGCCAGGATTAGAATAAAGACTACATTAATTTTGAACTGCCTTTGGACGACGTTTGGACTGATAGTCTGGCACCATGATGTTATATAACATTATTTGTACAATATTTATTTGAACAATAATGCGATACAATTAATTGGATAGCTCTATTGTTGAAGATTTAAACTTATTGTGACTCTTTATTCCAATATTTTCAGTACTTTTGTACCTATTATTTCTTCGAGGCTAGAATTCATCAACAAAATATTATTATATAGAAACGAATGGAAATCTTATTGCATAATATATTAGTTTTTCGTGAAATATACACCTGATTACAAATACAATGTATACAGCCCCTTGAAATAATAGGTAAATATACTACTTACGAAAATAGAATATTTTCTAAAGCTGTTGTGTTCTCTATCTGTATTTTAACACAATCGTTGGACAAAAATGCTTTACAAACAGGATCATCTTTAAATGCTTCAGCACTGGATGGATCCTGTAAAAAGACGATTAAATAATTTATTTTAGTAAGTAAGTAAGTATAATTAAGCATTTAAAATGTTACAAAAGCGGTTTAATGATATCAATACTCGATATATCGTTTAATATAATCACGACTTAATAGTTAATAATGAAAACTAAAATTGTGACTTTTTTTATTTAAACAATTTATATATTGATTAAGCTGTTTGTAAAATGTATAGTATATATATTGAATTTAAATAATAAAAGAAATTCAATTCAATTCAAATTAAATTTATTTTAAAAATATATATTTATAAAAAATAAAAATAAATTATGTTCATTTTGTAAAATTTAAAGAATGTTATATTTTAGTACATGTTTAACAATAAAGAAAACAAAACTTGTGAACATATCTTTGATCTAATATGTATATAAACAAATAAATTCGTTCAAGTATTTAAGCGTAAAACTTGTTACAGTGAAATTGCTACTACTTATTTTAGCCTCAGCCATCACAGAATTGTATGTTATAACTATACTTGAACCATGTCAATAATTGTATTGCGAATATACATTCTTACTAGGGGGGCCTGTCCACCTCTAGGACTGGCGAACACCACTTCGTACCCAGCCTTGACGAAGACATCGTGAGAATGGGCAGCTTCGGGTAAATACCATCCCGTTTTCTTACCGGTATTTCCCAGGTCTTCCCAGCTACTGAGGACCAACAGAATTTTCATCTTCTGATCCGAGTAGAAATCAGATTGACAAAACTGTTTGTTAGTTACGTATTATAAGTGTAAAATGTTAAATTTAATAGCTGAGTGGTCGTGGACATGTAATTTTGTCGGACACAAGCCTTTGATAATACTAATAATATACATTTATAACAACATAATATCATAATAACACGTATGGGAACTTTATTTGCACCTATAGAGGCTCGCACATTAACGTTTCAAAGAGGGCATTTCCATGTAGAATTTTAATTAAAGTTAATGAAACACTGGATTCTTCAAATGAGAATTTAGGATATAAAATAGTTAAAAAAATTATGTTTTGAAATGAAAATATGAATAACGAGCGTATAAACCATAAACCTTCGTGAGATATTACAACATCGAGTATGCATGGGACTATTGGGAGAGCCATTTTATCAAGAAATAAAATTTTCCTAAATACATATATCATATTTTTGTACAATATTTAATTAATTTAATTCATATTATATGACGTTATATATTTATTAATTAGTTTAAAACGAAAGGTGTATCATTGAATATATACTAATTAAAAAATTAAGAATTTAAAACGCATTTCAGTGATAACATTTTAATATTTTAACATAAAGTGCTTCTGCATATCTATTATTGGTTTATTTATATATTTTGAAAAATGCGCAGTCATTACCAATGCAAAATACAAAGTGTAGCATTTGCAGCTTTCGCAGCCATTTGACATAAACTAAAAAGCGAAAAAATTCCCTTTTTATTAACTATAATAATAATAACATAAAATTCTGACTGTTTTATATGCAGCATTAATTGATTTATCTATTGATTTATTTATTAATTGATATTAAAAGTTTATAAAAATGTTATCATAAAGTGTTGGATAAAAAGGACTTTAATCCTAAATAGACAATTCTCAATAAAAGTAGTGAACAATTAAAGGTTTAATGGAGAAAGATAAAAAGTTTATATATTATGTTATTATTTTAATTTTAACCAATTTCGGTATCATCATCCACTCCTCTTACTTACGTCACTAATAAAAACGCTACAGGACAGTCACTTTTTCATTTATGTTTTAGTATTATGATACATGTTTAATTTGTCAATTTTATCATTCTTTGTTGACATTCTTTGAAAATGAGATATAGCCTCGCCGTCGTCATTAACAAATATATCCCTTGGTTAAAAATATGCGGTTGTCAGTTATCAAGATCCCATGCATTCAATTGTTCAATGATTTTACAGATTTATTAATGGGAATTATTGTATAAACCTAAAATATATTCTGTATATGATTGGGTTAGAATTGTACCTGCTTGTCTTTTTGTACTGTTTATTCTCTGTTTAATTATTTTTTCCAAACAACGTGTTAATAATATTTTAAATTACGACAGTTTAATAATATCATACATTACGACAGTTTAATAATATCATAAATTACTACAGTTAATAACATTATAAATTAAAATAAGTTTTAAAAATATATAAGTAACTTTATTTGAACTCACAACTATCTGATATTGTTTCCGCTGACAGTTCTGTATTTAATTCTAATTTGAAGCTGATTAACAATCAGTTATGAGCCCTTAACTATTGTCGTTAGAGTACCGCGTAGACAACAAGTCAGTGTAGTGTATATTCAATATACCAGTAGGCCCACAATACTACATCTGTAATCTGTATATTGATCCACGTTTATCCACTTAAAACATCTATAGTGGTCTATTATGCAACTTATTAATATATTATAACTATAGGCTAACTATTAAATGATTGCACTAAACCATTATAATGCAGAGCTCTGTAATCTCGAGGTCACTAGAGACTAACTTACACCCACAACTTAATATTGCCTCAGTATTATAAATAAAACGTAGTAGTAGTCCTGATATATGTATAGTTATAAGAAAAGCGTAATTAAGATTCATGTTAAAAATATGAATAAAAATGATATTGTTGATTTAAAATTTTAACGTTAAATTTAAAAAGTTAAATATCATAAATATATGTATACATGTATTAGAATGTTTATATTTTTAGCAGGAACATTGAGAGATATACAATACAAGAACTATAATATATATATATGATAAAACAATTAAGTGTTCGCTTTTAGTGCAAAACGTAGCCCAAAAAACTAAGAACTAATCGGAATTATCTATTATTATGAGCAAATAATAAAATCTGTATTTATTAATAATAAAAATAAAAACAAAATTGAATATTTAAAAAAGATAATATTAATTCAATTTTAATTACATACAATTTAGTACAGCCCTATCTTGTATATATATAGTCGGCTAATATTAGGAAAGGTGTGGAATCCCAAAATAATTGCTATTCAAAAAGATTTTGGTGTCATTCGAAAACTATTTCAATATAAATGTACATTGCACATACATAAAATAAATACATTCTGTATTTATCATCATTTAATATTTATCTAATTTAATAAATAAGCTGTGGTCAACAAATTGTGTTTACTGAATTAACGTATGTACCTCTTTCAGAAAGGAATATATGTATGTCCCAATTGTATTTCGGACACGTTTGTTTTCTAATATGTTTTAGAATTGCATTTCATACAACATGAATAGAACTTATAAACGAAGTAAGATAAACTTTTGAATTACGGCGCTACAAGTTTTCTGAAAATAGCTTTCAATCAAAGATAAATTAATTAATTTTACTAATCCTCACATATCATTTTAATTAAAAATTATTAGTCCAAAAACAATAAAATAATTGTACCCCTTTATATCGTTTACCGCTCGCCACTCGTCAATGCGAGGTGTTGTGTTTATTCAAGAGAGATATTACCAATTCGTTAATTACAACAGTTGCAGTCGTCAGGTGTAACAAACACTTACTAAGCGTGATCAAAATGGGAAACGCAGCGTGATATATCAAGACGAATATTAATGAAATGCGTAGGTTTTAATAAAAATTAGATTGACTAGTCTTCTCCCCTGTTACCGATATTCTCGCGAAGGGATATAAAAGCCCATTCTCCCTCAAACAGTTTACTTTTCCCGATCTGCTTAATATACTATATTCCACAGCAAGCGAGACCAATGATTTCTGGAAGCACACTCCGACTATGTAGACAATGTTTCTTGGCACAGAGTGTTTCGAGCAAGTCAACCACAGAAGCGAGGATTGCGCGACGACAGATCTCAATCACACAACTTCAACTCCGCAAATTCAACACTGGAAAATCGACAACTGCTTTGGCCTACTTGGAGGTAAAATCAAATCCCCAAATATAAAAATCTGATATGAAACATGCCTAACCGTAAATGTTTTCGAATCTTTCCCTCACTTTCTAAAAAAATGGTTACTTTACAAAAAAAGTTACCTTTTGAAGTTATGATTATGTTGAATGTGTTTCTATATATATTACCTATTTGAGCCATAATGTTGGTAATTCCTTTTAACTGTTTTCTGTAAAACGTAGTTTATATAATAGTTAGAACACTCTACAAATTTGTAAAAATATATTAAAACTTCCAAAAAAGTTATTCCCGAAAAACTTACCCAAATTATGTAAGTATAGCCTACACATTCAAGCTAACAACATCGGAGTTATTCTTATTTCAGTCGATTCCATCTGCAAGCAAATGTCCCATATCAAAAGAAAACAATTCAACAAAGACTCTAAACCCGGCAGGAACACCACTGAAGAGTCTGTCAGAGATACCCGGGCCCAAAGGTCTTCCAATTGTGGGGACGCTATGGGAGTATTTGAAGCCGAATGGACTGCAATTTAACAAATTGTTTGAGGTAGGCATATTTTGCTTTAGGAATGTTAAAAGCTGCTCAACAAATGCTCAAATACTAGAAGCACAAGAGAGAGTTCAAATTGACTCAACGTTGTTCCATAATTGTTTACTACTCCAAATGTATTCGTTCTGAATTGTTGAGTTTCTGTTTAATTCTTAAAACAAGTTTTGTTTATAATTATTAATAATACTAACGATTAAAATAGGCCGAAAAGGGATCTTTATCTACACATATTTGATCTAATATTATAATATCCCATCTCTGTCACTATATAGTCGGCTGACTAGCAGTTAAAAAAGATAAATTCGGAATTATCGTGAAAAACGACATCATAATGTTCTAAATTGATTTTTACAACATATGCTGTTATATGCTGTTATGTGCAGTTATATGCAGTTATATCATGTTATATGCAGTTATATATGCAGTTATATCATGTTATATGCAGTTATATGCAGTTGTATGCAGTTATATCATGTTATATGCAGTTATATGCAGTTACATCATGTTATATGCAGCTATATGATGTTGTATGCTGTTATACGCAGTTATATACTGTTATATGCTGTTATATGCTGTTATATGATGTAATATGCTGTTATATGCTGTTATATGCTGTTATATGCTGTTATATGCAGTTATAGGATGTTATAAAATGTTGTATGCTGTTATAGGATGTTGCTGGTAAATTTAAAACCCTATTCCGACTGAATAATTTTTCAAAAGCAATACTGGTGCTGCAGCTAGAATAAATGATGATTATTATTGTTTATTATTGTTTATTATGGCTTATTATGGTTTATTATGGTCTATTATGGTTTATTATGGTTTATTATGGTTTATTATGGTTTATAATGGTTTATTATGGTTTATAATGGTTTAATATGGATAATTATGGTTTATTATGGTTTATTATGGTTTATTATGGTTTATTATGGTTTATTATGGTTTATTATGGTTTATTATGGTTTATTATGG
>JAUZND010089817.1:0-15270 GCA_034780555.1 Coelogynopora nodosa
GGGGGTGAATAAAATGGATCAATAATAACATTATTTTTTTGGTGTGTAAAAATAGTCGAAATTATTTTTGTTATATTTTTTAGTTAGATAAAAGTTTTTTAGCGGCTCAGTAAAAAAAATCAGGGTCGTACGTTATTTAGTTCAATCAAAAACTTAATTTATTTGAAGAAAAAAATTGGCGTACCCCCCCCCCCCCCCTTTTCTCCACGTACGAAGGGTTAATGTATTTAATGCGTATCATGTCCAGAATTGAATGGTCAAAATTAACACAAAATCTAATGTTAGAATATATAGAAAGTTAAAAAAAGTTAATTATATAAATATATCATATTAAGCCAATAATCTATTTCAATACTTTAACTTTGGTATTGTGTATCTATTTTTTACGTTCATTATTACTTTTTTATTTTTGAAGTTTTTGAGACAGAATTCTATTGTTATTCCAGTTTCATTGCAAGAACGAAATATGTTTATCTGTCTTTTGTAATGAAATCCTACTTCAGGTACTTTCAGTTTGGCTTTGGATGTAATGACATAATATAATTGAACTCTATATTGGGGAAATTTATAAATTTAGGTAACAGTTTAAAAGTGACACGAAAATGGGGAATACTGTTTTGGATTTTGATTTTTCTGGGTGAAAATGGATCCTGTATACGCCAACCTGCCCAGCTGTTTTTTTCATGAGGAGGGAACCCCACCTCTCTTCCTCTTTGTTCTCATTTTCCTAAACCCCTCTTGGGCAGGATTGGTATACACTCCAAACAGTACCACGAAAATCGTTGAAAATTATCAAATTTATTGAATCCTCTGTTCTCAGAATTCTGACAAGTGTCTCTAACACCTGTTCAGGGGTTGTTCATGATGTTGTGCTTTGTTTGGAAGCGACATACAGTCGATATAGTTCCCTCCATGGCTGGGCAGGACCCGCATGTCTCTCACCCACTTCGTCTCCTCTTCAGGACCCCTTTCTGACCGCAGTGACCCCGGAAGATGCCCGAGCGGTGAGAATGTTGATCTCTGAGGCGACTGCCGTCGTTGTCAAGACTGCCGAGGAGATCAGGGACTCTAATCAGGTGATCTGGCCCCTTCTGGATGCCCGCGTTACCACTGTATTGTTCAAATATTTCGATATTGCATTATATGTTTATATTAGTTGTTCAAATTGTCTAGAAATATTATCGTCAACCGACATATTCTGGTTGAATCACCACTTCTTTTCTATTCTATAGTTATGACACGCTTATATTTCCATAGATGGGAATCTTCCGGAAAATTCCGGAATTCTGAGATTTTTAGATGAAAAAATATAATTGAATTCTTTTATGAAAAATGCAATAAAATGTGTGGGTGAACCATTAAATCCATTGATTCCATTACATGAGTAGACCAAAAATGCTGTTCTAAAGAAAGCATGCATTTGCCTTTGTAATTGCATAAGCCGCAAATAAAGTCCATTTTAAGTAATAAAGTAGTTAAGCTATATTATATATCCAATTAGCTCAGTTATTTCAAAATATTTCTTTAGGTAAACTAAAAAAAATATATATCCATGTTTCTATTGATTGTTTCTACTGATTGTCACATTGTTGCCAGATTGTAATTTTCACTTATAAAAATCAAAATTAAACTTTAATTACTTAAGTTCTTATGAATTAAGTTAAACTTTATACAAATTAAATAAATAAATAGCATAATTAGAGGATTATTTTATACGCGAAAAATTGTTCCCATTAAATGTACTGTTTACTAACTTTTTATAATACTCTGACTTCATTCATTTCAATAAAGTTATGTAGAATCGTTTGTAATTATAAATATTGAATAAATATCTATGGTAGAAAAAAAACTAAAAGAAGAAATAGTGCTGCTATAGGATTAATGAATCAAAAACAAAAAAGAAGAAGAAAAAAAGCAATTTGTTTGATGGCATTAAGACTTCTATAGAGAAATTGCATTATTGAAATATCGCCAACAAGTTCATAATATAGAATGCTAAGCATGCTTGACTTCGCTTCTCAACAGCAATGTGATATTTGTTAAAAATGTCTCAGACTATGTTATAACAGAATGATTTTTGCTTAATCACCCGCTGGTTAAACTTTTTAAAATAGATATTCATTTCAAAATTTGGTTTTTATTGAAATATCGATTAAAGTTTTAACTGTAGAGTTTAAACCGAACTACCTATAGAACCCCTATATAGACGTGCAATAATTGTCATCCTTGTAAATGTATCATAAGTATTTCATTATGGCAGCAATCCCTGTATTAGCTAATGATATGTTAAGAAATCTACATCTCCATTTTGGAAAATTTAAATATATCTTTCGAAGTGCCTACTTAAATAAGTCGCATTGGTAACGTTCAACCAAGTGTGCAGTGATCATGCATCGGTTCAACACCCTGTTTTACACTTGGAAAATTATTCTACTGTCTTTAAGTTAATTTTATAAAATAGTTTTCTTTTTATTGGTCGTCTGATATCTGACTACGACTTTTATAACATGTACAAAATAATGCATGGAAAGAAATATAATTTCCAGTAGCTTCATTTTTAAAGCTATCATTTGCAAAACTTTTCTGTTTAACATATTGATTCCTTATTCAGGTAGAGCTTCTAAATTCAATTTTAGCATACTATATATAAATAGTAGGTAAATAGTATTATTTTATATTAGCTAAATGTATTTATAAAACTAAATAAGTTTAAAATATGCAATCAGTGTTTTTTAATATAAATTTTATTTGTTTTATTCATGTTTTAAATAATATTTTACACTTATTATGTAAAAAAAATTAATACTACAATTTACAATTAATTTTTGTTTACATTATATACTTTAAAATTAGAAGCAGAGATTATTTATTAATAACTAAATATTTTTTGTTTGGAATTTACTAATTAAAAACTACATAAAATTATAATATTATAATATTAACGGGTTAGATCAAAAAACACATCAAGTTTAGTATGAAAAGCTAAAAAATAATGCAATTTTCACAATTAGGTATTTATCAGAACTGTTAACTATATATAATATAATGTTAATAATTAATACAGTGAGTGATTTCAAGTCTTGAGTAACATCGGTGTAAGAGTTACTCAGGTGTTAACTGAACTCTGAAATTAACTCCGGTGTTAGTGTAAAGTTTACTCGCTGTTTATTTTACTTTTATTTATATAGCGCTAGTTTTTAAAATAATTATAAAATTTCATTGGAACTCCCGTGATCTCATCCAGGTAATATATTCCGAAGTTAATTATGTAAGATGAAATTAGTTAAATCTTTTTTCATTGTCTGCTGCAATATTATCTGGGTGTCTAGACAAATTATTGTTTATTCGAAAAATTGCATTTATTGATAAAATATAATTCCTTTTGAAAATGTTCTAGTAAATTACTCTGCAACTTGAATTAAAATTTTGGTTCATCCCTGAGGGTTTACCTCTAATGTATAAAATATTACATTTTAATTATAAAAATATATTCGAAACTTTTTAAAACTTACTGTAGCACACGTGTATTACTTTTAATTGTTATTTTAATATTGTTATATATCAAATAAACATAAATTAAAATGCAATAAATAATTGTTTGGGTTAGAGTAACTCCCGAGTTACTCAGGTGTTACTCAGATGTGAACTTACCGATTTTCTTGGTGTTAACTTTACTCAAAAGTTTATTTCAAGTTTGTAGTAAATTAACGTTTTGTTTACAGTATCTTATGAGCAGCACTTACACCCATGTTACTCAATACTTGATATCACTCAGTATATTTATTCTTACTCAAAGAATGAATTCGCTTAAATTTCGATTAGAATGGTTTAACCACAGTAATCGATTTCTCGAAAAAATCTCGCCGCAAACGGTGCTACATTGTTTAAATTTAGACAAGCTAATCGAGAATTTAAATAGCCTAATAGGTTTGTAAATGTTATTGCCGGCTGTGTCAACGTGTTAACTGAATATCTTGTAAACTATGATCATTAAATTATAATTTTCAGTATAACGTATTATTCTCAGACAAAAAGAGTGAACATTTATAGTATATAATATAATTATGACTGATATACCAAAACTAGAACACGGAAGCACTCTGGTTATAAGACCATTGTATAAGGAAAAAAGTTATATAGTCATAACTATAAAGAGTGCTACGATTTATAAGTTTAGCTAGTTTTATTGTTAGTGCACTCCAAAATTCATTTTTAAAGTTTACAATTAGTATGATTAAAACCTAATGCTTCGATCCTTATCTCTAATCTTTTCATTGCATGTATGTAAGTTAAAAAATATCAAATAAAGCTAAGATACTATGTACTATTTAAATATATTATATTTTTATTGTAAATATAACATACTTAATACAACATGTATAATAAAATGTGCTTCTGTATATTATGGAATATACTTACTCTTTAATGAAATAAATGTGTAGTTGTAACTAAATTAAATATATACTAAAAATGTAGTTATCAAATATTATTAATTTCCATACTTTTTATTTAAAAAATATCATATGATCATATCAAATATCAGTGAATCTGATTATTTCTTAATGTAAAATAACAGATCGAATAAGAAAATAAACGTATGTACATATAATTTTATTGTTTTACAATTAACAAGATATAAGAAACCAAAGTATTTTTGTATTTCCATGCAACGGAATAGTGTAACAAATTGTCGTAAAATTATAGTGCATATATATTACAATATTGTTAGCATCAACAGTAATGTAACATTTAAAGAAAATTGAAAACATATTTCAATATTGTTATAAATTTAGTTTGTCCTACTAAAATAAAATTGCTTAAATCGGAATGATATTGAAAAATTAACAATATCCCCGTTGGTTAGAGCTCGCATCTTATATTGGACGAAAATTAGCTTCATGAACAGGCAAGGCTTTCATTGGCTGATGCTACTAAATATATCTTATCAATAACGCGTAGTTGGATTTCCCACTCTAATCGCAAAATTGAGTTTTACTTTCAATAATAATTGGATAAAATTACATTAATTGCATGATAAGTACCCTTAATTATTGTTAAATATTGGATAACGTAAATAATGTAACATTTAAATTTTTTTAATTAACATTAAACATATTTTTAATCGACCTTATATTACATAAAAGGCTAATTATAATCCCTTTTTTTATATAAATATTGACAGATTACCTATTGAAAAAAAAAAGTGAAACGATAGCTGCGTTTTGAATAGTGTTATTCGTATTGATTATTAAATTTAAAAATATTAAAATAAAACTTATTAAATGCAACTTCCTTATTTTTTTCGAGAAAAATAAAATATATTATATAATAATGTATGGTCATACGGTCTTATATCATACAGCATAGGTACTTACTTTTCATTTGAGTAACTGCTTATGCTTACATACAGTGTTTGTTATATATATAAATTGTACATCGAATACAAATTATTGCGATCACATGATATGATTTACCACTCTCTGTCAAAAAAACAAAAAATTTCAATCGTTTGATATAGTAATTAGTAAATCTGATTATTTGTTTAAAGAAAAAAAAGCCTATTTATCAGTAGAAAATAAGTATATTTTCGTTAATGCATAACTAATATGTAGGGATTAATTAGTGTTGTGTTCTAGAGCAAGAATAATAAATTTATATACCAGATAAGAATGATTAGCATAAATATAAGAGAAGAAACCTTGTTTAGTGAAAGCGCATCAATGATTTCAGAATACAAAGTTAAATAATAAGCAATAATATATATAAATATATAAAAAATAAGCAATAATATATATAAATATATAAAAAATAAGCAATAATACATATTCATTCAAAATTGAAAATAAACTTTATTCTAGTTAATATACGAATATCTAACAGTACTTATTTATAGAGTCTTGTGGTTTCACGAGGCTATATGTCCTTCAGGAAAATTGTTTAGTGGGTTCATATAGAACTCGTTTGAGTCGCTCGAAAATCAAAATATTCAACACCAAAATCGTCCAATCCATGGCGTTTGCTTATATGCAAGAAATTATTATTAATAATGTTCAAAAAGTCGCCTTCGGGATAGATGGCATTGTGCGAAATATTTCTTTCGTTGACCGCATGTTTCAAAGTAAGTAGAGAATGTATCATGCATCGTATTGGTTCCTTATTAATGAGGTCTACTGTTTGTTGAAGTATTGGATAAGGCAACTCAAAAAATTGAGATGGTGTAACTGCCTTGTTGAGAGGTTCAAAACGTATATATAGCGCACAGCACCTTGCAGCGCCGATTATGCAACATATCGTTGAATTTGACCGTTATCAAAGTAATAATCGTCCATACTGAGGCAGATTGATATTTTCAAGTCAATATAAATGTTCAAGTTTTGTTTATAGATACAATCATTCATAAAAGTATGCAGTATTTGTTTGTTTTTTTTATAAGAAAAATAACTATGTTTAGTCCTATTTCACTATTAAATAATCAGCTCTTAAGGTTTATATAATTTTTTTTTAAATAATCATTTTTCCTGTCATGCTATAAATTAGAAGCCATATTATTTGTTTATACGTGACCTTTTTATTCTATACAACAACATTATCAAACTAAAAAAAATAATAATGATGTTTTAATGATGTAGTCAGTTTTAACTATGTAAAATAAAGAAATCGTTATATATTTCAATAATACAATTCAATGTCTAATAATGCTAAGCTTAATTGTTGACGAATATTTAACTGTGAAATTCATACTACATTCGATAAATGTAATAACTGTCTAATCTACATTTAAATATTATACCAATTTTCAATGATTGATGTTAAATTAGATATAAAGATACTTTAATATGACATATAAAGTTGCTAATCTCTTCACAAACGACCTGAAAATGAACTGTTCTGATTGCAAGACATTTAACCTGTCTGCACTACATTTTACATCACTTATAAAGGGAGAGAGACAAATATATACTTGTATAGAACGGCAGTTACTGTCTCGTATGTGGCACATAGTGCACTATCTCTCAGTGAATTGGTTGAATACATTTTGCTGCCAATTTAATGTAAATTAACATAGTCCTGCCTCATAAAACTATATAGCCTATGCTGACAAAGTGGGTAGCGTGTTGGATCAGTATACCGATTGCCTATGGTTCTAATCCGATTCAGGTTTTGAAATAAAAAAATTATTGTTGCCAAAGACATAGCATGTTTATGAATCATAGAAAATATAAAACTACTTTTAGTTTCCATAGTAGTAAAAGAAAACAAATTTGCCAAAATACATAATATAATAATAAGTTCGCAAATAAATTAAAATTCAAAATTAACGTCAACAGTCTACATCAACGTCAACGATGGCTCCCGAGGGGTAGAAGTCACACTCCTATACTACTAACATAACAAACCTAATCTGCTTAATGTTTATTAACATCGTTTACACGGTGTATCCTAACATAACATACGTAGGTGGCTAACACGCTTGCATTTAACCCCCATCTGTGCCATCTAGGAGGCACATTATTCCAACCTGAACGGCACTGAATCCCGCAGCACCACCCACCAACCTCAACTTCTCCAAGAAGCACCGCTAGACCACTCCCCTCCCCGTGACCTGTCCTCGTCGCACGAGACTCTCCAGGTCCTCCGTGAACAACTGGGAGGTTGTAGTCATGGCGATGGCACCACGGATTCATTCCTGGTAACTTGTACGATTGCTTATGGTTTATACGTTTGTGCATTGTCGGAGGTTGTTGTAAGATTTGAGATATGATAATATGAAACATGTTTTTCATTGTTCACACACTTGGTTGGAATGGAATTAATGGTTAAGATCTCGGACAGTGTTGGCCACTTGATATTCCCTAAACTTGTCCATTCTCACGATTTCGCAGACGTACAGAGTAACATTATGAAGGGGAGCCTTTGTATCTATTGATGCCTTGTTGAAAAGGAGCCAACCCAGCTCATAGTAATCCATCGAATCGATATTTCTCAACCAATCGGAGTCCTGCTATCACGAATGATTGAAAATACTTTTTCGCACGTTATTCCGGCAGATGTTTCTAACTATGTATTTTAATTTTTAATGTGTGATTAACCCTTTAACTAGCAGTAAGCCACATTTTAGTGAATATATTTCCTTCTTGAACAATTTACATTACCTGTCTGAAATCGATAGTGTATAAAACAAAATTTAACCGACAAAGGAAGATATCTTTTTTAATTGATTATCGATTATTCCTCTATTTGAAAACAATGTTCTTGTTGGGATTAAAGTGTTAAATATTTGTTATCAAAATATATTATTAAATAAATAATTGTGTGCAATAAATCTCTCCTTTTTTGAATAAACGTGTTTTGCTCAATCATTTTAATTAGTAATGTAACTAATTTATTTATATACCGGTAACGTTTTATTACTCATTTTGTATCATGTTTAACATTTCTGTATGATGTAAGTGTAGCTACCCAATAATACAGCATAAAAAGGTATATTTAATATAAAGAAACGACTGAAATATATTGATAATTTACTCTGAAAAGTTTATTGTTATTTTTATGTTCCAATATTTTTACCTGATACTCAAATTATTCATTAAAAGTAATTATATTTCTATGTTATGGTCATTATTTCATGCTGAACAATATATATATTGATCACTTTAAATTGATCCGTTTGAAAGTGTAAATATTTTTAACCAGTTATACTAAAAGTTGGTATATATATTGATATGACGTCACATCTAAAACTCATCTGGATGAATTGAACTCAATTTATTTTAGCAAAATGTCGTTAAATTGTGAAGAAAAATATCGCATGTGGGTCAGTTGGACCCAGCCTTGGTACAATAGTTCTATAATGAGTATAAACGCCCCTGGACGTGCCAGGTTAAACTCGAGTTGCCATTTTTATATTAGAATTTTACATGTTTACAATATTTTATCAATATTTACATGACATGTTAGCAATAAGCAAGTGAATTACTAGGTGATTCAAATGTTGTTTTGAAGGAATAGTTATCAACTGGTTACCATTAGTTACCATTAGTTGTCAAGAAAACTGTTTTCTAAGTAATATTATCCTCTATCATTACACGACTATTGAATGATATTACGAGACGATGCTGGAATAAAGTAACTATTGTTATAATATGAAACTGTTACATCATACAAGGAAATTATATGTTCTGGTAACACAAAAAACGGTTTTTATAGACTTCAAATATAGATAAGAATTTTATTGGTAACATCAAATATAGAATATTTAAATTAACTGTATTTTGGTGCATCATATTATTAGTATAAATATTTAATTGTTTATACGTATTTCTAATATTAACAAAATTAATAGAAACAGTAAAAAATATATATTTGTGTGAAATTCCTCATCTTAACCACATCTTGTGGATATAAAATGGTACTAGAGCCCCGATAACATTGATATACAGGGGTATATAGAGACCCACAAGTCGTTCCCTGTTCTCTTTGGAGAAACAAATATACAAAGAGAGAGAACAATTATATGTCCATATTCGTGCCAATTAATTATTTTCGAAATAGGTTTTAGTATTTCTGCTTCTATAATAATACAGCACAAATATGGCAATAAGTGTTCACGCACTCTCGTATGCACTTGCTAATTACAACGTTCCAATGTTAACATGTAAAATAATTTCATGACTTTTTGAAAATTGCACTAAAAATTTAAAAATAGTCCCCAAAATCGAAATAATAGTTATCTCGGAACAGGTTCGAGCCCGCTCTCGGACTCTCCCGTTCTTGGCTAACAGCTGTGTTAGCCGAGTACGTGCGACTAAATTTTTTTATTTTTAGGGCCGTAAAAGCTGGTTCATAAATGTGTTGTTTGCAACTTTTTTAATGCTTCTGTTGACATGATTGTTTTATAACCCAAACAAACCCATCTCTTACATGATCTAAGGCCTCAAAATGCACAAAAAAATCTTGTTTTTGGCCTTGATTACTTTTTGTGTTGCTTCGATTTACTATAACAATTTCATAACTAAATAGGTTAATATCCTTGGCGGATCTGATAAACAGTTTTAAAATATTTTGAAATAAAAGTGGGTCCAAATTATTTTATGATCAAATAGACACCGTAACATATTGCAACTGAACCGATTGGTGAACCAAAGAAATATTATTTATGTAGATTCATTATTATTTATTTAAAAAGTGAGGGTCAATTTGGCCCACTTTTGGTAGTTCTAAGATTTAATGGATTAATCGATTTTGCAGCATAAATGTTGTATCCGAAACAAAGATTTTTCTTAACATTATTGTAAGATTATGTTGTTTCTAAACGTAAGTTCTGTCTCAGCGCCAATCTTCTTTTCCCTTAGATTGTATTTTTAATTGTATTTTTTGAAAATAAGCGTGTATAAATATTCGGACAAATATATTTTTATGTGATAAAATTTAGATAGATATACAAAAATATTTAATATATTATATTCAAATATACAAAATTCTTCTATCTACCTGAGACAACAGGTACGTAGTAAGTATGTAATTATACATGTAATAGTAATACCACAGTCTTATTAGTTATTAAACTACTCCTAGCGTGTCGTCAAAATTGTGTCGTCTCGTTCGTTAACGCGAGGGTCAATACTTTCTGTGGACAAATCTAAACGATGACGGAGCGTCTGCATTCATTGATGACATTTTTGAAATGCCCGTAAGTTCGCGAAGCTCTGCATTTGATATCGTTTTCGGGTAGCTGTGCACGCCAAAAAAACGAGCTAATGCGCGATGTTTCGCGTCGAAACGGGCTGCCATCGTCTAAGTTAGCGGCAGCGCTTTTAAGGTATATAGGCTAAGACGGGTACGAATGTGGCATTGAATAACTGTAGTTTTGCGGTGTTGTCGACGGACAAGTGAAATCTCAAGCAAGAATATTCAGCGCGGTCAGGGAGCATACGCGGAGTTTTTGGAGGCTCATTTAATTTGTCTCTGGGATGCTGATTAGTAGGTCAAACTTCGTGGTGGATGTAGTAAGTCGTTCGAAAAACGCCTACTTGGTTCCGTTGTCACGACTATGGTAGGATCATAAGCGAAAACCTGGTACGGAAAACACACCTGTGAATGTCAGGTACCTCTAGGACGATAAAGTTTGTAGGCACCTATTTCGATATTAGCTTCGCGCAGAACAGTATCGAGGAAGATGATGACTGGAGCAAGCATGTGGCCTTGCTAGGCTCAATTTTCCACTAGTTGAATCATTTCCTACACCGGGTCATTTAAAACCTAAACTAGGGTCATTTTTCTTCATTTTGGTTCTTTTACTAGGGGGTCCACCTCCTCTTTGTGCTCAGTCATCCACTGGGGCCCTTTACTTTCATTAGGGGGCCCTGTTCTCCAATATCACCCTCAAATCACCTAGATCCTTCTACTTGTAACAGGTAACATTTATCTATAGAGGCCGCTATATTGAAATGGGGACCATTTGTGAATTAAAGGGGGGGGGACTATAGCCCCCTTACCTCATTGTATACTATATACCTCATACTAATTATCTCTCTCTCTCTCTCTCTCTCTCTCTCTCTCTCTCTCTCTCTCTTTCAGCCAGGACGCTTCCGTAAACAGACCAAGACTCGCAATTTTATGTTGGACGGAATAAAGATGACAACCTTCACAACTAGCACGATTGATAATATGCAAGAGCAGACAACACCGCATGATGTGTCCGATGAGAGGTTAGTACCACCCTCTCTCTCTTTTAAGTTAGATCACATCCTAAACACAAAATTCGAAATCAGAGTTATTGATTTACTCGGAAACGACCTTGATCTTGTTGAAATCGGTACCTAAAGGAAGTCATCAAAATCGAAACAAATAATTTTCTGGACGGGGGTTGGGTTGGGGAGGGTTAATAAGGCATAGTTTATAGATCCACCTGCCCATACTACTCAGATGAATAAAGGAAGAAATTTTCAATAATACGCGGAAATTTAAATCGATTTTATAAAACATATCGACTGATATTTGAATGTATCATTTGATATTCAATGTGGATATTTCACACCTCTAAATGTATTTATTTATCTTACTTACTATTTTGTGTGATCTTTATCATTCATTAATCGTGTTATGTCAAATTGATTATATTATATATATTTATTTATTTACTGTTAACAATTGTTATTCACCTGATAATATAATAATCGATGAAGATCCAATGATGATCGAACTCAATTGTCTTCTGATCCTCTCTGGTCAATAATTGACCTCCATCTGGCAGTTGCACACGCGGGAAGCACGAGCAGCGCTATATGCAGCTGATGGAGAAGGACGAAGATCGCCAATCTCGCGAGTTAACGATGCAAGCTCTGGTGGACATTGATAAAATGAACGAGCGATTGAATCTTAACATCATGGTGAGTGAGATGGGGAAAGCTGCGACCTCTGATAAAGGGAAGGGGAGGGGAGAGGGGGTCCTATTTCTAAATATAACCTGTTTATTCCCCATACTAGACGATGCAATGGAACTATGAACATGATCTCGACATTTTATGGTGTCAACAGAGGATTCAACAATTTGCCTATATGGAGAATCAGAAAGAAGCTGAAATAAAACCGGCGACTAAGCAGACTGGGGCGGAAAATGTACGTTGCATATGTATTGTATATTATATATAAAATTATTTGCCAGGAATCTAGACAAAGAACGTAATTTAAGGCGATAACGTTAGTTGGAATCTTTTTATAAATAAGTAATTGATATGAAAAATGTTGTACTATCTTGCCATAATTATGAAGACGGCAAACTTTTTCATATTTTTTCTTAGGTTAAGAAATAAGGATAAGCAATGTTAGTGATATTCTGTAAGATGATCTAATTTTGTACAATTTTATTGATGAAAATTATATTTACAGATGACTATGTTGCAAATAATAACTACGATCACACCTAACGTCATATTTTTAAAACAGATTTATTTTCTTTAATTTCACGACATCCACTATTTTATATTTTTATCTTATCTTTTTTCTATATCTTCTTTACATATTTCGTATTTTTCGTTAGTAGTATGGTAGTGGTGATATCTGACTCATGATTTATCACCGGTAGATTCTGCAGCAGTTACGTAATCGAAGTCATCAAAAGTTAATAACTCATTAGCCTCCTCCCATACCAAAAATAGTATAAATAGAAACGCTGTTACAGCTAAAAGTTATTATGCATCCGACACATATCATGAACGGTCATGTTCTTGCGCTCTCGCCTTCACATGCCAATTTACTCAACCTTATGTTAGGTATAATACAGTGGTTATCAAAGCCAAGGCTAAAGCCGTAAAAATTGACAACTACTGTATTATGCCCGACATTAGGTTTAGTGAATTGGCAAGTGAAGGCGAGAGCTTAAGAACATGACCGTTTATAGTAATTGCTGGGTGCATAATGACTTTTAGCTGTAACAGCGTCTGTATTGATACTAGTTCTGATATTTCTGGTTTGATCCAATCAGTGTCTACTAATTAGTGAACACTATTATTTTTTTATTATTTCATATATTAAATATTTATGTATTAAATTTAAAAATATATATTTACTATTCACTGTGTTAATCTGTCAGTTGTTGTATTTGTTATTATTGTGTTGTTTTTATTTTTTCCCTGATGAAGAATACGAAATCTAGATCGGCAAAGTGAAAGTTTTGTTTTTTTTGTTTTTAATCTTATTAGGGAATTTGCTTATTAAGGGGATTGACTTATTGTAACCAGTGCGAGTATCCTTATCGCCAATGCGATTTGAACGATTTTTTAAATCTCTCTCTCTCTCTCTCTGTCTCTCCCCCTCTTTCTTCAGACGAAAGAAAACCATGCCTTACTCGACTCCACCCGACTGAAGCTGGAGCAGTTCAAGGCTGCCCTCTCCGCTCTGCCCAAGGAGTACGAGATTGAGTACCGGAAGCTCGAGTTGGCCGACCGATTGCGCCTTTTCCGTGAGGAACTGGATGCGCACCTGGAAGCGGAGGTCCACGACTTGAGGCGAGAGTCCCTGGAGAACTTGGCCGAAATGGAGCAGAACTTCTTGCTGGAGAAGCACCAGCTCAGACAAAGTGAGTGGGGGACAGGGTTTTTTGCCGTCTGTGTATTAGTTATGTTCTGTATAGTAGGCTAATGCAGCTAGATGCAGGGATTAAAAAGTGGCGATAAATGTAGCTTGACAAAAGCATCGAGTGAGTTTTTGTTTTTATTTAGCAACATTCACGATGTTCTATCAGGAACTTAAGAAATTAATTTTGGTGTTAAAGTAAAACTTTCAGTTATGTAATAATTAACTATTCATATTGTATAGTTACAAAAAATTGTTATTACTATCATTTAAACCGTGGTTAGGTTTATTGCAAATAAATTGTAAAACGTTTATAAATGACTTTTATAATAATTTTTAAATGCACTGTTTTCTTATATTTATAAGTATTGAAATCCTTCAACTATGCTTTACTTAGCATCACAATAGCTTACACAATGTTTGGATAATTAGTAAATTGTTAGGTATCATATTATTGTATTAGACGCGGCATATATTTATAATAATCAATTATTATTATTATTATTCTACATATTATCGACATTCGTTTTTATTTGAATTTTTGAATTACATAATATAAATTAAATTAAGATTTTCTGTGGTTGCCGAATATTTGAACTACGATTGATTTCTACTATTATAATAACATTCTAATTAAACGTTCATTGGTGTGCTAAACAAGAGGGGAGTAAAAACACCCACATGCGCAATCCAACCGCACAAGAAGCTCAAAACGTCTTCTATCCAATGTCTTAAAACTTTTACTGTTATCGTTACCATGAAGATTTTGATGGGTTCAATAAGGCTTGCGCAACATTCGTCCTCCTACCTCCCGCTACCTCGTCTATTCAGCCTTCGAAGGGAGGTGTGCAGCCGCCACCGTGCAGCACCTGCACATCCGCAACAGGACGATCAAGTCTCAGATCGCTGAGTTCTTCGCCCTCAAGCGGTCCCACATCTCACTGCGGCTGGCCAGGGAACAAGCTCGTATGGCGAAGACCAATCAGCAAGAGGAGGAGGCTCTCGTCAAGGTCACTGTGGGAGCAATTTAATATATATAAGAACTAGTTGTATCGATTATTACCCTTTAATTTGTATATGATTAGTACACACAATGCAAAAGAAAAACCACAATAAAATGTTAAGTTTATTACAATTAATACAAAATATCCAAGCTTTCACCTTTCATCAAGAAGGCATAATCATGGTGTGAATATT